>JAITYT010000528.1:1810447-1836617 GCA_025433975.1 Liostenogaster flavolineata
TTCACTAGAGGTGCCTAAATTTATCAAAACACAGGCTTCTACTCGAAAGTAGGTCGAACGACGCTTTAGTGTCCAAAGAAAGTCATCACGCAGCATATCGTAACTTCGACCAGCTTGGTTCTGCCCCTCGTCTATCGTTTGTTTAACAATTTAACGGGTTAGTCGGTCGTTTTGAATTCGAGCGAGTCAGCGACGAGCGATCCCCTTTACGAGCCAACTCTTGGTGGATGGCCGTAAGTTTTTCGAGAAGCGAGTGGAATATCGTCGTAGGGAGGAATCCGCGTGGATATCGATTCTTAGGAGTGCCGTCGGAACGTCGATGAAGCCCCAGTGACTCTGGAAAGTCGTGCGTGTCCTTCGATCTGTCCTGTTCGTCTTATCTCGGTCCATCGTCTTTACCGAGGGATAAGAGCGAAAATCTCTAGGAAAAAAGAGTGAAAGAACGTCGAGTAGTAAAAAGCTCGCCTAGCGTAAGAAATGACGCGATTTCTCAAGAGATTTGTCCTGCACGATAAATAAATTTCTAAATGTTTCATAACGTCATCTTTCCTGATTTTTTACTTACGTAATATTGTGCGTTGTTACTCTTTACGAATCAAACGGTATAACTAGAGCGTAAATAAAAAATTGATTATTTATACCATTGTTCGAAGAAATCGCGAAAGATCCGAGGGTATTGTTCCATATTTCATACACTCTTCCAGAGATTTTCAAGGCTATCGATACAAATCTGAAATCAAAGATTGGATTTGAACGATGGTTTAAACCCCACGCACTTTCGAGAATATCGATGACTTGTTAGTTTTACAAATCACGTTTGGGTGTTATGCTCGGATAAATATCTTTTACTAGCTCTTATGACATATATTTTCTCAATCTGAAGGACCAGTAGAACTATTTAGGACGATAAGACACGACTGCAAAATTTTGACTATAATCGCAAACATTTTTCAAGCCATAGAAATTGCGAAAAAAATGAAAGGTTAAATTTCCAGCATTTTATACGCGTTCCCGAAGGTTTTTGACGCGCTGAAAACAAATCAGAAGTTAAAAATATGATACGAGCATTTGTTTTGGAGTGTCACGCAATTTGTTACAAAATCGATAATTTACAAATATCATAAATCACGTTTATTTGCTTTCCTCGGCTAACTACGCATCTGAAACATCCATGGTGCATATTTTCTCGATCAAAAAAACTGGTAGAATGATTTAGAATGATAAAGTGCGATATTGAAATTTTGACCAAAATGGTAGCTCAAAAAATTGCGGAAAAATGAAAAGTTAATTTTTCAGCATTTCACACGCGTATCCGAACGTTTTTCAAGCTCTGAAATCGAATAGGAAGTTAAAAATTGATATGCTATAGTTAAAAAATCTACAACTTACGAACGTCAGAAATCACATTTATTAGATCTCCTCGAACGAATAAACACCTGAGACGCGCATTTTCTCACTCAAGAGAGTTACCGAGACGATGGAAAACAGGAGAAAGCGCGATATTAAAATGTTTATCAAAATCGCGAAAATAGAAAATATCTAAACGATGTTCGAACGTTCGACCGAACGAACCTCGCAGTATGAACACTTGTACCAGCATTGCTGGTACAACGGGACTCGCGTTAAAAGTAAGCCAGATACCACGTCGCGTGAGCTAGAGAAGGAAGGACTTCTCGAAAGACGCGCGGCCGTCCAAGAAGACGGCATTCGTCGGATAGCAATTCATACGGAGGTCTCGCGGGAACCGTGCGGATTGGCCGACGATCGAGCAGGACTAAAACGACGACGAGAATCGTCTCCTCGGTTTTGGGAGTCGTAAAGCGCCTTGGTTGCGCGCGGATGATTCTCGATGGTCGCCGAGAGCGCGTTCGATGCGACCTACCACCACTACTAAGGAAAGACGCCGGCTGTTCCTTGGGTCGGCTTACCGCGCGCGAACAGACGCACGCTTTTTTCTTCGCGACCCTCTTCCACTCCCTCGTCCACGTCGACGCCTTATCCCGTTCTTCGCTGGACGGCTTCCTTAAACGTCGTGTCACTCCAATCATCCTCTTTATTCCATTCTCTTTGCTCCGCTTCTGGAATTCGCTCCTCTTCGACCTCCGCTTGCCTCGGAGGATTTTTCGATCTATCTCCGTTCGCGAAAACACGAAACTGCGTCTTAGCGTTTTACGGCATCCTCCGAGATGACTCCAACCCAAACCTTCCTACGAAAATAGAGGGGAGAAAAAAATATCTCTTCTTACGCAACGATGTGGCGATTTTGCGCGCAAATTGAATTCTTGTCTTCTCGTCGAAAGGAACGAAGGAAACAAACGCGATTCTCCCCCCGATTCTACGCGATCGCGCGTGATCCGTCTCGACGACCGTTTTCGATGTTAGAATCGAAGCTCGATAAAAATAAATAAAATAAATTTCCAAGTGACCCACCCTCCATCGACTCGCGCCTCGTTTGTCCATCGCGTTAGAATAGGGAGTATACCGACAAACAAAAAGTCATGGAGCGACTCCGTTAAAGGGGTTACGTAATTTCACACCTCGATAGGAGCGCATTAGTCTTCGGCGAACCCTTCGTTCGCGAGGAACGTCGTCGTACGTGGCTTCTATTACGTCAGAGGGAGGAACGACGACATTTTCCAGAAAAATAACGACTCTAATAATCCCGGTCGGCAGTTTCTCGGTCGCTCCTCTTTCACCACCTCCCCTACCTTCCCCTGCCCCCAGCCACTCGTCCTACTCCAGCAAGGTAGTCGCTTTTCGGAATCGCGCCAGCGTACGAACTGTTTTTGGGAAGGATCTCCGCCTTCCCTGCTGGCGTCTTTATCTGTCTCCTTCCACGAGCTCCTGCGGCTCGTGCCTTCTATCTTCTTCTCTCTCGCTCTGTCTCGCTCGCTCTTCCTTACCCTCGCTCTATCTCTTTCTCTTTCTCGAACGCTCGGGGAGATACCGGCGCCCAGATATTTCGAGGGTTTCCCATTTCCAGCCCTGGAGGCCGAGGAATATGGGGCCGAGTAAAAGGGAATGGAAACGAGCGTGATTCGGATGGGGGAGAGCCTCGACCTTCCACCAACCTTCACCCGGAACTGCCGGATAACATCGATCCGAAACGTTTACGCGCGTGTGCGTCTTCTTCGTGCGTGCTGGTGTGCTTGCCTTTCCACGCGCTCCATCTCTTTCTCTCCCTTCCTTTGTCGCTCTTTCACCGTCTCCGTCTCCTCGTCTTCCTCGTTGCCGCTAGCTTTGTGCTCGTGAAAGGAAAGGTGATGGCGACGGTGCATGTGCGAGTAACCATACCGGGCCGAAATCGTGTAAGACCCCGTAAGAGGGGACACGATGGGCAATTATCGAAGTTCGATACAACGAATGTTACTCCATCTCGCCCTTTCGATCCTCAGCTCGACCGAACGTAGGTAAACGGGCGCGCCGAAACTGCGACTTTCAGGATCGAACGTTTTCTTCCAATCTTTTCATCGTCCGCGATGATTTTAGAAAGAATTTTAAATTACATCGAATTAGATATTAGGTCTATCGTCAAAACATCTGTGTCAAAGAAGCTCCGTCAAATTATGTCGTCTCGAGTCTCGACATATTCGATATATACGCGAGGAGACGATCGGTATCGATGGAATTTACATTGTTAATACCTCATCCTTCGGCTTTAAATAAGAAAAATATTTACGTATTTTTATAATCGCAACTACCGCGTTGATCATCGACTTCCAAAGAAAGAGAAGTCGAAACTCCGAGCGAATGCGCTTGTCACGTGCACGCGAGACGCAACAAGCACGCGTTCGTAGTTGAGCTGACGGGGGACTGGAGAATGAGACTCCGAATCTCGCAACGCGTCAATCGGCGTAACGATGTCGCTGGTTCCTTTGGCGATCGAATAGGGTGCGCGTTCTCATCGATCTAAGAAACCTACCACAGGCTACAGTAATTACCGATAAGGGAGGCACTAATTAATCAAGGCGCCTCTCTCGAGTCTAGATATCGCGAGAGCGCGAGCAATAGATGCCTTTCAGTCTACCACCGTGTAATCATCACCAAGACCACTGCTACGACCAGGACGAGAACGAGGACGAGGCCCTAGCGCCGCGTTTCATATTGGATCGCCCTCGTCCTGGCAGTTCTAGAACGTACAGGACGTCTCCTCTCTCTCTCTCCCTCTCTCTTACGCTAGTCGTATCGATGCTCCCTTCCGCGTGACTTCCTCCTCTCCTTCCTCTCGTTTCCCTCTTGCCGAGTGCCGCGCCACTGGCCCGAGGGGGTCACCGTGTAATTGGTTTCATTGGCAAGGAGACAGGCTCGGCTCCGGGTTCGGACCTGCCTCTACGGAATCTTGGAACTGAAAATCCTCGGTTGGCGCAACTCGACTCGGCACCTTCGCGTTAGACGGCTAAGTAACACATTTTCCTCGGATAATTATGCAGATGAAGCCGTTAGTTATGATAACGCTTGGGAATACCCTGCCTTTCTCCTTCTCACCCTTCCTCCCTCTAGCTCGCACTCGTTCTCTTTACCCTCGTTTCTCCCTCCCCCTTCGGCTCTCTAAGGATCGCCGGTTATCTGCTAGCAACCGGAGAGAACGTCGCACCTCCATGGACCCGCGAGCGGCTTCATTTGCGTCGAGGTGCGCCAGAGAGACTGCGAAAAATGTGAGCAAGATAGATAAGGAAGGACGCCGAGCGAGCGCCTAGAAAAAGCGTGGGGAGGCGGTATCACGGTGAGCATGACCGAAATCTGCCGGTAATCTCGCTCCGAAGCTACGTGGTGGCTGCTCGTACGCCGAGGAAAAAAAGCGCGAGGGTGAGCGGCGCGAGGGGCAAGGAGGGACCTTCCTCCTCCAAGAGGTCGACCGAACGACCTTCTTGTATCAATAACGTATCGCTACGTGGTCGTCGTGTTTTCTTAGGCGCGGATAAATCTAGGGGCTGGCGTGGATCGTCCTCTGAAACGCGGCTTTACGAAATTTCCCGCAACTTCGTCGATTCTATTCTCCAATGGATCACTGATGGTTCTTAGACGACAAAAATAGCGGTGTTAGGTAAGAAATTTCGCACGAAAAAGAGTTTGCTCCTTTTTGTCGTTTGAAAATGTTGAAGATTTATCCAACGACAAATAACAGTTACTAAAGGATGTTTAAGCGAAAAAATTGCAAAAAAAAAAACGATCATTTCTCGGCCAAGGGCGAGAAAAGCTTTTCCTCTACCCGATCGAAGGGAATGCGTACCCTTCAATTTAATTAAGACGATAAATTGCATGGCTTTCTTTAATTTTGTAAAACTTCGCGCGTTCTTGCAATTATTAAATCGCAAATGTCCATTGCACAACGATGGACGATGAGAAATTTTCCAGGGAAGAAATTTCGCGCAGAGAGACGCACAGCTTCTCTCAGTCGTCTCGCCGACGTCCGATAAATATCGTTGACAATGATTTCGCGATGAGAGACAATCCTCTGGAGCGACGTAGCTCGTCGATGATAACAGTCACGCGATACGCCGTAAAATCCAACACCTTCCAAAGGACACGCGATACCAATATGTCCCTAACGCAATATCAGATATCGATACCGCATCTATATTATATGTATCGATATTAAACCACTATCGATATTCGATATTCGAATAATTACTTGGAGGAGTGGGACAAGACGGACGAGAAGAAGCCAAAGCGACGATGAAATCGAGGGGACTCCTCCTTCGTCCAGTCGATGTCAAAGGTAGGGCCGTTCGCGTTTGTTCGATCGCGTGGCTGCTTTAACGCGACCGGATCGTCGAAGTTGCGGCGAAAAGTCGGTCTGTTTGCGCGTGGCGTATCTTTTGCAGGCAGATGCAAATGTTTGCGTATACCTCGGCGCCCATGGACAATAGCCATCGATATTCAAAACCATCGTTAGGGGTGTACCGGCTGTTGTCATTTGGAAACAATTATCGCGCGCTTTCGCGTCACGCTTAACGCGAGTACAATGCCGAGGACACATCATTTCGTGCCGTAGTGGTTTGGAAAACTAGATAAAGCGATGCGCGATGCACGATCGTAAATTCAGATTTTATTGGCGAATCCGCGGCGCTCTTGTTTATTCTCTCCCGTTTCCTCCTCAACGCGAATCGTATCATCGCGCGGTTTTGTCCAAGATCTGCTCGATAGAGCCGTGGGTAATTTGGATAATGTCGAGATTTGCGATCTCGGAAAGATTCTACGCGAAGAGGCCAGGCGATACCTGGAAAGCTTCCAGTCATAAATGTCTGGTAAAAATCGGTACGAGGGTTAGCTGCTAGTTAATTGTTTACTGGTTGATTGTTAGGTGTAACGCGTTCTGCTTTGCATTTCTTTCTAGGAAGAATTGTTATTAATAAAATAATTAACTAAACTGAGAGGTAGGATAATTCTTCGACGGATGATGACGGAGTTGAATCCGAATCGTTAGCTCTTAGGATGGCAAAAATAGCGATTGTCTTCGTTTTGTTCAATTTGAGTATAATTAATTGAGAAATTTGTGTGCAATTGTAGGGGAGATATCAGAATCAAGACGATCTTCTCGAATGGGAGTCTGCACCTTTTTACTCGCAATATGATGGCGTTTGGTGAGTAAAATACAATGACCCGTTGCATATCACTCCATGCATAGAAAGTTATAAATTAGATTCGGAGTTAGATGAATGCAAACTGCTAGCGGACGTGACGAACTAAACTAAAACTAACTGCGTATCGTCGACCATGCGCCACGATGATCCCGTCGCTGACCTTTATTAATATTATTTCTCACCGAAGCTTTGCGTAATCGTATTTATCTACGCATATTCGAGACGTGCAATTCTGTTGGGATTTTGTGGAAAGCAAAGTGCACAACTGTAATGGGAAAAACAAGACTTTTAATAAAAATGTCTGTTCAAAAACTAGTCGATGCTACAATCGAATTGTATAGACTATCGATAGACGATCGCCAAAGCAAAGTGCGCTCTAGGAAAACAAAAGAAACACTCGCACTCTTCGTGATAGAGTAACGAATTATGTACGTGTACGTACTCGTACGCATAGTCGGCAGCAGCGTTTATTCACAACAAATTCGTAGTAATCCCTAGAGATAGAATGCAAAGTATATTTTATACAAAAATAACAGAGTTTGTCCTATTTTCATAAAAATAACGACCGTGTGTAAAATATAACACGTACTACAGCTATCGAGAGAGAGAGAGAGAGAGAGAGAGAGAGGAATTCATTTCACGAACGATACTATCGATCCTTTTGGCTTGGTAATGTTTAGCTGAACGTTAATGTAATTGCAAAATATACATAGGTAGAATCGTATTTGCACATTGGAATTGTGTTTCGCTCAAAATAAGAGTAAATATAAAATAAATATGATAATATAATACTGAGTTGTTCGGAAAGTCACCGTCGACAAAAATATTATGAATATTATTACATATATTTATATTATGAATATTCCGATAGATCACGCAGGTCACTGAAGGAACGTTGTGTTGATCTTATCAACCTTTCTTGGCTTTTTTCGGCGGAGTCTTTTCAAACGACCAATAAAAAGCAGTGGTCAGTACGACATATCGAAAACCGGCGTAGTCTCTCTAAAAAAAATCGTATAACACGGTAAAAGTAACGAAAAATATCACGCACTTGATAACTAGCAGTCAAAAATGCGAATAAACGCAATTCTAAAAATTATCTTTCGAACTTCGAAATACAAAGCCGTAGAATTTATGGACTCACGTGCCCTTCCTGAATGTCCAGAAGTGAGAGAAGCGACGAACGATCGGCAGATCTGCTGTTACACGTGTACCTCGAAACTGCATAGAAGATGGGCGCTCCTTGCGCTTCGCTCGTTATCGAGTGCATTTCGTACTCGTATTACGTCGATGATACACTTCGATTCACTTCGATTCACTTCGATTCATTTCACGACACGAAACAAGAGAAACGCACGACGAATAATCAGGAGTGAAATTACGCGAATACCCTCGCGTCAACGGCCGACGAGGAACTAACGTGGGACTGATAGAAGTCACCTGGACTCGATCGAAATAAGAAAAAACAGCACGAGACTCGTGTTTATCGGGCGTCGTCCTTTCAAAACATTGATATTTTGCGAACGACATACGAGATACGATCGGTGATGTTTATATCATGATACGCATTACAAATACATGTACACGTATTGACGGATGTATTTACAAGCTCGTTTCGCGTTAAAACATGTAAATAAAAGTGCGTGTCATTATAAATCATAAAAAAAATTTCGAAGCTAAATGCACGTTGTAAAATTCCATCATTTATTGAATATACTCACGTTAGAATTCGATCGGATTAGACTTTAACTGGAATAACGAAAAATCGTAAAAGTATTCGTGAGCGGACCGTTCTTTTAAATAACCAAATAGTCGAATTTGTTCGTACAGAGGGTGTTTTTTTTATTATTATTTCGACTCTATCATCGAACGAACAGAGTATCTATCTATGATGAAATAACGCAGGCATGCGTGGTGATCGAGGACAATACCACGAATTATTAGATAAATTACGCAAAAATTGTACGTTACATCTAGAGCGAGTCCGTAGTACGCGCATGCACGTTCGATACGCGTGTTCGTTAGCTTCGATTCGAAACAAATCACTCGTTCGACGACGTGCCACGTAAACGCACAAATTCGTGAGACCAATTACAAGTTCGCT
This sequence comes from Liostenogaster flavolineata, assembly GCA_025433975.1. Taxonomy (NCBI): domain Eukaryota; kingdom Metazoa; phylum Arthropoda; class Insecta; order Hymenoptera; family Vespidae; genus Liostenogaster; species Liostenogaster flavolineata. The sequence continues at coordinate 1,819,136 of JAITYT010000528.1, forward strand.
CGACTTACGATCGATCGGACAAACGGCAGTTCTGTTCGCACGTCGATAAATTTCGAGCAACGAGTCGCGTCGAGCGACGTTTCGACGAAGCGGAAGGCATTTTTACCGGAGCCACGATCGAACGAAAAATCCGACGTCCAACAAGATGTCCATCGCGCGTGACGTTCCATCCTCGCGGAGAATTATTCGCGAAGCTTTTAGCAAGCTTTTTCTATTTTCCGACTAGGAGCTCGCCTCTTTTTCTGGAAACTTCTGCGAGGCAGACGCGTGCGAAACTCTTAATTGTCGATAGCAGGGCCGTCTCGTGGGCCCAAGGGTGTAATATTAAGGACGGACGTGACTATTGACCGCAGCGCATTGGTATCTCCCGTGAGATACGAGCATGCCATTATCTACGGGCAAGACGTGACGTTATCGACCACAAGTGCGCATTCGTCGATATAAATCTTGGGCGGTTGCTCGAGCGCACGGCCTCTCTCGCGATCGTAATTAAATGTTAAATCGACCGTCATTTATCGTCGATCGGATTCTAGGCGCGGATTCGATCGAGCAGCTTGCCGACGCATCGTTGTCTCGCTAAATTGCCGTTGTAAAATCGTAAACGCTCGAATCGACCGTCGATTCGATGTTTTCTTGATGGACCATCGAAGACTTTTTTTTCTTTCTTTTTCTTTACAAGACGATCCTTGCGAGGGAACGGAAATTAAGCCTTTTAATGCCAGACGCGAAACTTGCACCTATGCGAAAAATACGAGACTATTCGCTTAAGTAGTAGTAGCTAATTGTGTCGTCCGCAAAGATAAATATTTCTTAATTCGAATTGAAGTGGAGGATGTTGTGTTTTATGGCTGTTGTGATTTGCCTTTTTTTGAACTATTGTTTTGTAACAGATCCAGTTATTATTTAAACGATTAAAGAAGATTATGAGTACATTTATATATGATAATAAATACATATTAATAAATGTTATTTATATCAATTAAATCAATATTACTGGAACTAAGAGGATTAAGCGAGTAACGTGGACGAAGTTAATAAAAACTCCCGAATGCCTCGAGGTGGGTTTCGACACGTTGCTTAATACAATCTGGTAACGCGATGAAACCAATAAAGCGAAGGTAACGTGCTTCGAGGCTAACCAAATAAGATGCACCGTTAATTTTCGTGCACTAGCGAAAATCAACAGCGAGAACTTCTTCGGCGATTAGAACGCAACGTCTCGTAAGAATCAGTTCAAGTATTATACGATAGATTTTTCTTCTTATTTTCGAAAAAATCAGGAACTCGAACTTCGAGGATGAAAACGCAAGGCGATCCGCAAAGTTCCGACCAGGAGGTCGATCGAATCCAGAACTTCTTCGCTCTCGATCTTAAGAATCGGTCGTCGCGATGGAGCCGCCCTTTTCACGCGAACGATCGCTCGTGTCGCTAGCAGACCGTAATACGAGCACGAACGACCAACCAAACGAACGTACATACGACCGGTTTTGTATCCGCGAAAAGAGATCAAAGAGGCACGGTGCGCGACACCGATGCGTCTCTTTATTTCGTTTCGCAGCGAGTCGCGTTCTCTGTCAAACGGGAAACGCCGAGGGTCGGTGCGTACGAAGCCGGGGGGATGAAAACGCGTTATTGCTATTCGATATTCCGCTCTATCCGGCACGGCGTATAAGCTCGATCTATCGTACGTAAAAATAGAGTGGCGCGGGTTGTCGGTTGCGCTCGGCGCGAGCACGTTGCCACGGCAGATCGCGGGGTGGGGCGCTTCATCCCCCTGTCACCCACTCGTGGATGGGGATGGCGCGCTCGCGCGCACCTGCCAGGAAGTCGCGACGAACGCGAGAAAATTCAACGCGCGTAATTATCGTCGGTACGTGTCCTTGGTGCGTGAAAATGTGCGTGCGGTATATCGACGCCTCCTCGGCGACATACGGTGTCGCGTGTCGCCGACCGAAACGTTTTCCGTGGGAAACGCCGTTTCAAACGCTTCGGACGTCTTTTTCGGTCACTGCTGAGGATTACTCGAGGAAAAATCAAAAATCCCATCTTTGCGTAATTCGATCGTCCACTTTATACGAAGTCTTAGTTAGCCTTATTTCGTCTTATTTATGGGCGATTAGTCGCGATTATCTCTATTCGTACTTCGAAGTAACGTCGACTCTCGGTATATCGAAAAAGCGCCAAAGAAGGAATCTTCGAGCATTCCGCTCGTTTTTATAGACACGCGATACGCGATATAATCAACGAAACGAGAGGCGATACCAACGGAAAAAGAGGGAACAGCCATCAAAGTTCTCTTCACCCTTTGAATTACATTATCGCCACGCATAACTATCGATTCTCGAGCGAGCGTTTCACGTGGATATATATTTAATCCCGGCTGAATCCGCGAAACGTAATACCCCTGCTTGCAGGAAAACTGGGAACCCATTCAATGTTGAACGCGAACGACGAATTAGAATCGCGTTCGTGGTCCATAGGAGGACGCGCGAATGCTAAATGATCGCGCGCGCGCGCGCGTACGCAACGTAGACTCACACACACGTACGCACACATAGCGACCAATCTACGCGTTGTATAAAATTAAAGTGGACGTCCAGACAAAAAAGGAAATATCTTTGTCATGGCACGTCCATCGCGCGTGTAAATTGAACGATGTAGCCGCGGCATTGGAGCGTCCACAGTCGGTTTAACATCGCATCGTGGTGAGCCGAGGTGGCTGCATTATTCCGTTTATTGTATCTTTTCGGTCGCGGCCATTGTGTGGGTGCGTGATAGTTATTAATTAATACGAATCATCCATAGACTTACTCCACTTACGCGATATCGCCGCATTTACGTCGTCGATGCGTCCAGTCCAGTCCAGTCCAGGTTACGCCAGGTACAGGCCGGAGCGTTTCCTCCTACCTTTCCCCTTTGGCGTTGAAGCCATTCCTCGTCGTCTGTCCTGTTGCACGGTGCTGGGCACCCCTTTCACCACTGCGAAACCGACGCAACGCGGCGTAATGGTCGTACAGAAAAACGCGTAAATTGTAATCCACAAATTGCACGCGGCCCTTTACGCGATCCTTTATCGAGGAAAAAACAGATCGCCAGGGACAATGTCAAATCGGATAGGCAGTCGGTCGCGTTATTACGGTGTCGATTCTGCCTACGACCGGCGATTCCCTTCACCCGCGGCCCCCTCCACTACCGACAGCCGGCCACTCGCACCACCGCCGTTAGCCAACCTTCAATATCCTCTCTCTGGCGTTCGAAAATTTTCCGCTCCCTACCGTTTCGTTTTCCATTTTCCATCAGCGGTACGTACGTTCGAGCGCACGGTTTTGACGCGTCCACGCTAAAATCTCATTTCGAATTCGCGCGTACGCGCATACGTCCAACGGTCCAAGATCCAAACTCGATCGGGCATCGTGTTAACGCTCGCGTTTCCACCGCGAGATTGGCGACGTTCTTTGCGTGGAATTCGCTACGGACGTCCTTCGACATCCGGAAGGGGATTACAATTTCCAGAGAGGCTATTTTTTGCGACTAGAGGTCGATGCGACATCGAGGCGAACGTAGGATACAATGCAATTTTTCACCTTCCATATTTATTATCGTTTTTCATCGAAGAATAGGAAGAGAGATTAGACTGATCGAGAAGGCAAAGTTATTGGAAATCTTATTTTGGTACGTTTGGTGCAAAGATAAGAAGAAAACCAAATCTACTGCTTCGAATAAAGGACAGGACGCAAGTGGTGTAAAATACCGATGCTCCGACATCGCGATCTCCACAACGCGTCCACCCAATTCTAGCTCGAACTACTCGAATCTACGTCCCAGCCGCTCGCTATCCCGAAGATCCTGTTACGTAACGCGATCCATCCATGCCGTCTGCTCGAATTCTCCTTCGAAATTTTGAAAGTTTCCGGACTCGTAGGAGCGGCAGTCGGCCGTTTCTACGTCGAAATAGCAAAGCAACGAAATTAGATCGTTCGAGTATCGACGAAGAGAGGGACACGATACGCAAGGCCGTGTCCAATAGGAGGCCGGGAGGTAGAAAACGAATCCCAGGCATATCGAGGAGCGATCGACGGACGACTTTCGTTCGTATTGGCGACGTTTCGCGAGCAGCGAGCAACGTGACGACTCGCCGCAGCGCCAAGAGCTCCGGAACCATTGTTTTTGACAATAATTGTAAGTCACGTATCGCGCGGCGTCGCTCGCCCGTAGCTAATCCAATTGGACGCTCTCGTGGCCGCGCCGCGATAAAACCGGCGCTCTGTCTCTCCTCGTCTTGCTGCTGCGCTTTGTCAGTCTCCCTTTCGCTCTATCCTGCCACCGATATCCAGCAATTATTCCGCGATACGCGCCAAACCGTATCGACTCCAAGTCGACGCGTACGTATGCCGCGCGTTGCTGGGAGTCGAGCTATATCGAGTGCGCGCGTGCTCCCGTGCTGAATACCCAATCATCGGATCTCATTCATCGCCGTCAAACCGGCGGCGTCCGCACGCTCGATCGTGTTCCCTAGAGCCGAGACGCAAATTATTCGCGCGGCTCGGCCCAAGGAAAATCTCGTTCACAAGCTCGTTCGTCTGCTGGCCGATCGTTTTCGTCGAAGGGTAATCAAATAATTGTTGGCTTCGGTCGTTGGATTTCGACGAGGCTCCAGCGATAGGGTTTTCGGGGCGGAGATGGAGCGTCGGGTCTTCGAATAATTTTTTTCGTTTTTGAATGTCGTCCTTGAATTTTTCTGTCTTCGAAATTAAATAATTGTTGGCCTCGGTTGTTTGCTTTCGACGAGGCTTCACCAATTACATTTTCACAGCGACGGTCGAGCCTAGGGTCTTCGTCCTCTTTTTGCCGTCGTTTTTGGATGTTTTTTCTGTCTTCGTTTCTCTCTCTCTCTCTCTCTCTCTCTCTCTCTCTCTCTCATTTTCTCTATTTCTCGATGTCTCTTGGTGTCTTCGAAGCGCTCATTCGTATAACGCGCTCTATCCTTCTTGCTCCGCAGGAAATACGAGCTACTTTATCTTGATGTTCGGCCCATTTCACTCGCGTACGCACACGGAAGCTTCCCCTGTTTTATCTTTGGATTAAGAAACAAAGCGGTGGCTCGAGCAGTATGGATTTTCTTCGTTACTCCGCGACGACGCATGACGTACGGCGTGCTAGCACGAGCCTCGCGTTCCGATGTCACTTATACGACTTTATTCGTTCAGTCCACGACCGTCTCTACGAGTTTAATTTTCGATCGACGATCCTTCATGGATAACGTCCGTCTCTGATCTTCGAAATTGTGAATACGTACTACCGATTCGAATGAGAGAGAGAGAGAGAGAAGGTAGATGAATCTGGAAGGAGATGGAACGGCAGTGGCGTGGCGAATGTCGACGGAGACCCAAGAGAATTACCGTAAAAGGCGGATCTTCGACTTTGAGTTCATCCGGTAATGACAATGCAAGAACTTTGAGATTCATCGTGCGAATGGATTCTCGTTACTCGCGTTCGTCCGTCGATTCTCGATCGATTCCGCTCCGGAGTCCAGTCCAGCATCGGTTCAAAGTTCTCACGCGATAAGACCAATAAGACCGGTAATAAGACTTTGTCGCTGCGATCGACGAGCCAGCGACTCCCCTCCGTCATTCCTACCGATAATTTAAAGGAAGAAAGAAAGAAAGTAAGTAAGTAAGTAAGGAAGGAAGCGAGACGGACCGAGAGAATCGTAAAGCACCGAGAGGAGGACAAAATGGGCTCTCCGTCCTCGATACGCGCACGTCCGTACGATTCCGCGCGAAGTCACGAAGGGACGACGAAACGGAAGGCGGCGAGAGGACGAAGAAACTTTCTCCGCATTTCTACGGGCAGCTCCATTCGAACGTGACCGATCCGCGATCTCGCGGGGACGACGCCAGATTTCCCCGGATAATAATACTTCTCTCTTACGGCAGTTCCAGTTCTCTTGCAAGCCGAGGGCCGTAGGTAGATACCTAGGCGGGTTGGCTGGTGTCGGTGTCGAGGATCGTCGTCGATGTTCGCTTGTTCGACTGGATGGCAACGACCGACCGACCGACCGACCGACGCTCTTCGTAAATGAAGGAAGCATCCGAAGGTAGGCGCCCATGGGGCCACCGAGATTGGCATATTTCGTCGTCTCCGTCGTCGTCGCCATCGGACTTCGCCGGAATGAAAAGTTAGAAGAGCTTCGTCACCTACGGACTGCCAAGTTTGCGGTTACAAGAATCCCATTTTACCAGAGGTTCCCCGATGGAGACCGATGGAGAACGATATTCCTCGATCGAGATTCGTTGGGAGTAGCTGGAAGTTGGATTCCCGTGGCGTAACGCGATTACCCCGAATCCTCGATAGGAGATCGTACGTCGAGCGTATTGCCGAGGAAGATGAGCGAAGTGCGACATGAACGAAAGAATCGACAAGGTCTAGCGAGGAAACCGTCGACGTCCGTTCGATCGTTGGAGTAACTGGCGAGAAGGAATGGAGGAGAGATAAGTAGAGAAGTTGAAAGTGCCTTTCCACCAGCGAAACGATGCAATCGATCGATTTTGACGGGTTGGCGCCACTTGGCCGACACGGACGTTTTCATCGTCTTCGATCGTTCCATGCAGTCTCGAAAATTATCCTTGGGTCTCGTTAGGTGGTTCGATGGCGCGGAAGGTATCGACAGAAATAGAGAAAGGAAAAAGGGAAGGGAGGAAAAGAGAAAAGGCCAAAGAGAGAAGAAGGAGGAACTCTCGTTGGAGCTTCGTTTCGATCTTTCCAGAGCATCGAAGCGCCAAGTCCGTGGAAAGCTAGTGCCGCGCGAGGAGCCGATGTTGAAGCAACACCAATGACGACATGATGGATGATCCGATGGTGGTGGGAAAGGCGTGGGGAGCAACACCATCGCCGGCATCAGCGCGGTTCGACGAAGTGCCGCTGCCAGCTCGTGCCACCGAGAAAGGGAAAAAAAGGATCGCTTTCTCGTTCGTCGAGGCGTGCCATGAACGATAGCACGGAGGGGGTCGTGGAGGCGCAGGATCGCCTCCATAGGAGGGCCGAGCGTGGGAGTGGAGCGTGGCGCGGACTCGAAGGTTGCACGGAGGTGGAACAAAGCGATATCTCGAATCCCCCGGCTCTCCGCTCTCGAGGAACAGCTAGCCACCACCCGATTCAATTCCTTAATACCTATCGGCCGCCCTCTTCCACGTCCTCCACCGCGTCTACCATCGGTTCTACCTCCTCCGTCTCGAGTCTTCCTTTTTCTTCCCTACAGGCTTGCCGCTTCCATCCTCGTCTTTCTTCGCTTCGCTTCACGGTTCTCAACGGGCGGACGGTTCTTACCGCCGGCGCTAACGCACACTCCAGCATTGACTGATTCCACGGATATATTAGTTTCATCGATTGGGTAACAGCCTCGGCTCTACGTACGTCCTTCGTAAACGTCCGTCGGCCCTACATCCACTTCCAACCCCGATCCTCTTCTTCTTTTTCTTCTTCTTCCTCTCGTCGTGCCTCCCCCCACCCACGCCCCGAGCACCGGCCGGTCCTAATGGATGATGGAAGAAAAGAACGGGTAATAGAGGAGAGATTAAGCCTCTCAGACTTCGGGGTATTAAGTTTTGGAGCAGTCGGATGGGGAGAAGCTCACCGATGCCAGCGAGGAGAGGGACAGCGACTCCAAAAGACATCCGCGACACCTTGAGCCAAGGATTTAAACGCGCCTTGGCTAAAGGAGAAAATTTCTATCTTCGACCGATTCTAGCAGATTATTCGTTAAGTGCTGCTGGCTCGCAGGAGGACGATGAGAAGATGGAGCACGCAAGGAAGAGCCGGAGAGTAAGGAACAAAGCACGAAACGATCAGGAGAGTGACATCCTTCGAGAGCCACCATTAGCATGGATGAGACGTCAGTGGGCTAGGGAAGGGGGAGACGGTCGACGAGAGCTATGACTGGTCGCGTGATAGAGCGTTCCTCGATCGAGGAGAGTGCCAGGCACGCGATCCTTTCGCCTATCGAGGAACAAAGGGCAAAGCAGGCGTCGTCCTAGCTGCGGCACGTTACGTCGTCGCGTCGTCGACGGCTGAATTTAGCCGGGAATCCCTTGTCTCGTCGCGGAACTAGCGCGATTCCTCCCATCGAGAACGTCGATACGACGCGATATAGACGCCTCGATATCGCCAGACGTCTCCACGCGACTCGTTTCGACGTCGTTCCAACGAAGAAGGAAAGAATTCTTTTTCCCTTTTTTTCTCCTTCTCTCTCGATTTTGCTCCCAAGGACGTCGGTTTACGCGAGATGCTAGGACGGAGCCGCTATCTTCTCTCGGTGCGGCAACGAGCCGAGCTGCGGCGCCATAGGACAATTTCGCGCGACGCGTATTGCTCGCGTTACACGTAGACGCATCGTTTATGCCCGCTGGGATTCGATGGGAGGACCTTCTCCCTTGCGAAGTAAGAGCTTTATGCCTTTACGGTGGGTACCGTGGAAAGGCGGACGGGCCGCAGGATTAACCCATAAACGGCTCGAAGTGACGGTAACTTCGCCCCGAGGTATCGTTACCAAGGGCCGAGGATAACCCAACCGGCCGAGACAATGCCGCGTTATTGTCTTAATCGTGCCGACTGGAAAATCACAACTTCGCGATAAGGTTAACGTTCTCGATTATCGGATTTACGTCGTCGTCGACGTCGACGTCGCTTAATCGTTGCTGCTTTAAGTACGTGGTAGGAGTCGTCGCGACGAATCGCCTGCCTCGCAATGACGCGAGAGGAAATGGACTCGATCGCGCGATACTCTTGCCTCTGGATGAGGTTCGTACTACCAAAGTGCTTTTTCCAGCTGCTCATTCGCTGTCTTCGCCTTCCCCAACGGCACTCGCTTTAAGTTTATCGAGTTCTCAAAGTCCGAACGGTCGCTTCATGCTCGTCGAATCTTTACGAATGCAATTGCGTGCCTGAAACGATGTCTGGGTCCATGAATCGCGGGATAGTCTCGCCATTCCATGCGTTTCGTCTTCCCGGAATGCTTTTTTAGCTCGCCATTCTTTCCATTCGCAATCCCGGATGGGGTTAGCTTTAAGTTCATCGAGTTCTTCAGGTCCAAATAGTCGCCCGATGTTCGTGCAATGTTTACGAACGCGATACGACGACTGCAGTATAGTCCCACTATTTCATGCGTTTAGCGTTCCTAGACAGCTTGTTTAGCTCGAGATTCCTTGCTACCGTGATCTTAAATGGTAAGGGACTAAGAGTGCCGTCAACGAATGTTAACAATCGTGCGCTTTATCCGCGTTGATTGCGTTCCGCGAAAAAGGCGGAAAAAAGTCCAACGTTGCGACAAAGTCGCGCGAGAAACAAAGACCTCTGCTGAATGTTACTCCGGCACCATTCTTCCATCCCTTCCTCCAGAAAAATTCTTAATAGCGCGTCAAATTTCTTCGTTCCGCTTGATCGAAGTTATTAAACCGTTCCATTATCGGGCGAGTTCGTTCGATTAATTTCCAAGTCGAACGATCTTAGAATAGCGGCGAGCGCGCGAGAGTAGACGTACTTTTATTCGTCTTGCCGTGAATTATGTTACTTCGCGCTGCCGGTCGCGTTGAAAGAGCACGTATCCAAGGAGTTGACATGGCAGTAAACGCGAAAGTTTATGATTGCGGCCACGCCCAAGCCGTTCCTACGTGACCTCCACCGAGTCGTTTAATTGCATTGTAAAGGACAAAGCGGTATCCCTGAGCGGGTGTTAAAGCGTAAATTCGCCGGTGTCGATCGTAGCTCGAAACCGACGGACCGTCGCGGCAGCAGGAAAAACATTTTCGATCGCGAGAACGCCGTTATGACCGTCGACGTGGTACGCCAGAGGCTCCCTTCTTCGAAACGTCGAAGAATATCGCGAATCCATAGACGAGAGTTCACTCGATGGCGTTCGAACTCTCTCGAGGAACTTCTCGAGTTTTAACTTCTCCCCGGAGGACTTCCGTCTCGTCGATGGATCCGTTATTGCGATTTTCACGATGAATATTCCACGATCGAGCGCCCGGGAAGAGAGAAAATTCCGCGAGAGGAAAAGCGAGAAACTACGTAGTTTTGACGTATCTCGCCCTATAAATAACGCTCACGCATCTACCTTCGGTCCCACACGGCCGATAAATAAGATCGATGGGTCCGCTTGACACCTAGCCCTCTCTTCGCTCCAAAAGACGTCGTCGGATTCGAGTTATCGCGACCTTCACGACGTCCGTTCGAAACTCGGCGATCCGACGATACGCGCTATCGCTCGCGTCCGAGCATATCCGCGAGGTACACAAGCGATTACACCGCGGCGGCGCGAACGTCGCGGATTATCCTCCAATTTGTCAGCGGCGTAACGCGGAGCAGCGAACAGGCCACACGAACGACGCCCAACGATCATCATTCATTCGGTGGTTCCGCGCGACGGTTGTTACCCGCGTTTCGTTCCCGCGCGACACCGTGCCAACTCCAACCGCGCCCGGCGCAATTCCGAACTGGCCGACGTCGACTGTCGCGCCGTTGATACGCGAGCGTAGCCACGCTCCGATGTATGAGGGAAAAAAGTGCGCGTTTGCTCGCGCGTTCTTCGGTCTAGGCGCGACCACCGCGGCATCGCTGTCGTTTACATCGCGTCGTTACGGCCTCCCGCGAAGCCAGATATTACCGGTTGCGCGTTAAAACGCGCTCGTGTCACTCCGATCGCGACTACGGACTGTTCGAAATTACGATATTCCGTCTGCCGTTCCTGCGATCGAGCGAAGCGCGGCTGCTTCGTCGAAGGATTGGTGAACTCTCGAGATGTACTTTGATGATGGATCCTTGAGTGGTCGATCGAATTCTACAGCGATCGTGCTTCGGTTGGATATTACTATGGATGTAGGATGGATGTGAAAGCAACTATGGAATTGCATTGTAGTCAGTAGTCTCACCGTAGCAATTGCAGTCCAATTACGAAACGATCGTGTACCTTACGGACAGTCCAATCTTTCAATTTTCGGTGATCTATACACAGTCTGCACCATTAAAGCTAGAATTTACGTCTACTGTTCTTGCTCGACTAAGAAGACGAAGAGGCAAACCGATGGAAAAATGTTGTCATCGACAGTGAGAATAGTACAAGGTCGAACGAACGAATCCTGTCGAATTTCAGGTTCGGTGCGAATAAAATCTCGTCTCGGAAAGATTTTCGAGGTCGAAACGTCGCGCGTACCACGCAAGTCGGTCGAACTCCCCGGGTGACTTCGACGAGTCGCGATGCGATCCAAGCGCTGGTTACCTCGCGATCGTTACTTACAACGACCTCGATACGGTAATTATAACGATCTTTGCGCTGAATGTACGAATTTATTTTAACTTCGTCGATAAGAAGAGCATGTTCTTCTTCGACTACACGTCGATATTCTACAGAAAATTCGTCGCTGATCCTCCATCATATCGGATAGAGCAAATTGGATAGTCAGAAAAAAGTCGTTGCCGCGTGGAACCTTTCCTCGATGCCGCGAGATTATCATCGGCGTGGATTCATTGCGAAAATTGAATTCGCGCGACTGCGTTTCCCGCAGTTTTTCCGCGTTTCAATCTTTCTAGCCGATAACCGCGTTATGAAAATTTCAACGAAAGTATTCGCTAAAATTGAGATTAGCCGGAGGTGCACGACGACCACAGGGATGCCGGCAACGCCGAGGAGAAGTCGTCGTAACAACGAGAAGTCCATAAACGACTCGGACCGTTTCGGGACGATATTCAAAGAGCGAATCCTAAGAGAAATAATTCGAATCTCATTACCGCGCGTACGGATTCTAGTACGTTTGGGATAAGTAGGAACGACTCGACGGGAGAGCAAAACCGCGAAACAAATCCGCGAGTCTGTTACGGACCGTTTTCAAGTTAAGCCCTCGTAATTTCAAAGTCGAGTACTCGACCGTTTCTGTCTTTCATCCGTTTTCCTCTTGCCCTCTTCCTCCACTACCTTCCTTCCTCCTTTCCCTCCAACCTCGTCATTTTCCATCCATCCATCCATCCATCCATCCATCCATCCCTGATACCGTCCCTTATCCTTTCCGCGCGCCGTCCTTTTTCCTCCGCCCTTCCACGGCCAGCAAACTCGGGTATCGGAACGCGAACGCTTTACCTGGGATCGCCTCGAGCGGAATCGTGGGAGGCCGCCCTCGAATCGTCCTCTTAACGACGACGACGAGAACGAATTAGCTTCGTTACGATGGATACGATTGTAGCTACGATCCAAAGAGCGGAATCCAACGCAGTCGATCCCAGAGTCGGTCAATCGAAGGAAGAAACGACAGGAACGTCCTGAAAGAACGATGACGATGGAACGAGGAGGGAGGAAGGAAGAGACTCGAACGAGAAAAGGACGAGAGGGGAAGGTGAGCGGGGAAAGGAGCGGAACGATGGAGAAGAGCAAAACCGCTCGTCGTGTCGCTCACGCTATACCACGGATTAAAGCGTAATTTCGTCGACGGCTTATGCGATGCGTAATTGCATTGTTACATCCCTCTTATGCGCGTAGATAGACATCGTCTCGGTGCGGAGACGCCTTGGCAACGCGCTCTAACGTCGTCGTCGACGACGACGAGGTTTAGTGGGAATTTGTGTAGTCGGATTGGATACGAAGTTGGAGCTCGTTGATGCCGCGCGTCATCGGTCTTTCCTGAGCTCTCTCTCTCTCTCTCTCTCTCTCTCTTAGTGTTCCTTCTCTCTTCTTCTTCCGTTGCTCACGATGCCACGCCATCTTGCGCGGCGTGCAGTTGGCCGCTGGGCCGGAATTAATTACAAGTTTTAATGGAACACATTGCGGCTCGCCTTTACGGCGACCTTAGAGCGTGGCTGGACGAAGGCGCGCGCCAACGGCAGGCGGCCGTGCCGCAGAGCCGATTCCATTATCGGCCGACGCGAACTTCGCTCGGTTGACCCGCCGCCCAGACGACGACGATGACGTCGAGCGACGACCAGCCACGCCGTCAAAGTCCAACTCGATAGGAGTTTTGGCTCGAGTAATCGAGCGTGAATGCCACAATCAAGGACGCAGGGCTAAATCTGAGCGGCGTCTTGCCGCGCGGTTTCGATCGTCGTCCCTGCATCGCGTAGAATCGCCCTTCCAGGTGACTCCACTTTCTTGGTGGAGTTCGAAAGTATCGGGGTCGAAAGCGAGTTGAAAAGTTGAATCGACGTCGGAAAAGTCCTTGGACTAACGTCCGAATCTCATTGGACCGACGTCGGAAGTTTGAAATTTAAACTCGGCGGAAGAAATGAAGAGTTATCCTACGTGAGAAATTTGGGTACTTTAACGTGGTGTCGTAGAGTAATTCTTGCTGGTCGAGTTTGATGATATTGTGGTGAAAGGTGGGTCGAAAAATCGGACCGACGTCGGAACTTTGAACTTCGAACTTGATGGATGGATGGATGGAAGGATTAACCGATGTGAGAAATTAGGGATTCCTTAGCGTGGTGTCATTACTTGATTCTCGTTGGTCAATTTTAAAGGAATCTCGGTTGGAGGCCGACTGGAAAAATCGATAAATTTTATAATAATATGGATTTCAAAAAACTCGTTGAACTGACGCCTGAATTACTGACTGATTCTGAATTTAACGCGGTATCGCGATGCAATTCTTGGCACGTTGATTCGGTCCGACCAAAGTAAACTGCCGTCGTGATCGCTTGTGGAATCGATTTCGCCGCGCGCAGGGTTACGGAGTTGAACGGAGTCCGAGCTTCGATTAACGTAATCGGCCGTGAATGCGATAACGAAGCAGATATCTGATTCGCCAATCCGAGAGCCATCCCTACGGAATGCCTACGGAATTACGAAGTGAACGACCAAGAGGAAAAAGAACGATCGCTCGCTTTGTAAGACAAGTCCAATCGTTACGTAGTCAAGATGAAAGATTGAACTAAAGAAACGTACAGATTCGAAGAAGTTCGTGAAATTTGACAAGTACTTCAGAGAGATAATTATTGATTCCTCGTGTCGTGAATATCGACGCTAGGAAGGAGATGAAGAAAATAGCACGACGAAATAGACTAGCGTTCATGCATTCGCGCAATAACGTGACTTTCCTCTTTCCATTAACTTTGGATTGAGTTTCGATACACCTAAGAATACTTTTAAATTCGCTAGGACGCTGTCTATACGATTCGACAACCTTACGTCACAGAAGGAGTTTCTCCTTAGTCGCATACCGATCCAGAAACGTCAGGACATATCTCGCATACTTCGCGTGAAAGCGCATATTCGCTAACCAAGATGCTGGAATCGATCTTCGCGAGATCCCGTTTCTCCCGTTCGTTCGTTCTCCTGTTCCTTATTCCAGAGGAAAAGCAAGAAAAGGAATCCTCGCTTATCGTGTCGTTGGAAAATAAAAAGAATCTCTCTCCTCGTTTAGCGGGGAAAAAAAGAACTTTGCCGTAACTCTCGCGTATCTTCGATCTCTTAATAGCTTATTTAATCACCCTTTCCTTCTACCCCTCGTTAGTCCTATTCTACCGATGTGTCCTAGGCACCCAGCGAGACTAGGCATCGTCGAAACCGACGGCTTAGTTTCGCATTCGTTGCGTACGTCGAACGTTGCTCGGCCGAATAATTGGTCTTTCGAATCAGATATTGGATTATCCGTGGCTCTCGAAGCGACGTCCATCGACGGCGGCCACCAGCACGATTATATCCTAGAAAACATCGATATGATTTCTACGTGACGCGGTAGGACGCGAAATTTCATCAATCCGTCCGTGGATCGTTGGGTTTAAGGGAATTAAGCCGTGTAATTAAACCTTAACCCTACGAACGCCTAGGTGCACGAAGCCAGGGAGCCCGACCGACCGACCGACCGACCGACCGATGGAGGAAGGATTTTAGCCGCTTAATCCCTTTAGCGAAGTTCGTTACGACGATCTCTCCTTTCTCGACACCTTTTTCCCCCGTGGCCTTTTGATTCGGCGGTCCTGGCCTCCTCCGTGCCAGCTGCTCTTCCCCTCAGCTTTCCAACTTTTCTCCGTCCGTTTTCTGATTCCGTTCGAGGTTGGACGACGCCCGGCTACCCATCCGCCAAGAGGAAGTCCAAGTCGCTCCTTCGTTATTCCTTCGGCGTTTCAGGCGTCAAACTTTCGCGATACCAGCCCGACATGGACAATTGCCTTGCCCCTGGCTTTCACGGGCTGAATTGCGCCTTTTCGAGGATCGTCGAAGCCTACGCCGACGTTCGGTCGACGCCGATTACGAGGGTACAGAGTTGCTGTACTTCCTGTCTTCTATCTTTCAAGCATCCAGTGATACGAATCCATCCAGCGTCTTTTCCTTCGACGCGTCAAACTTTGGCGATACCAGCTCGATATGCTTCTGACTTCTACGAGTTAAATTACGCTTCTTCGAGGATCGTCGAAGCTGGTGTCGACATTCAGTCGTCAGCGATTAGACGGATAAGAGATAGATTAAGACGGACAGATTTTTTTAAGACAAAAGATTAGACAGAAGATTAGGATAAAGAGTTGCTATCTTTGTATTTTTTCTGGCTCACGAGCACCAAGTGAAACGCACTCATCCAGCGCCAAACTTTTGCGATTCCAGCCCGACATGTACAACTGTTATACTACTGACTTGCACGAGCTAAATTTCGCTTCGTCGAAGTTGACGTCGACGTTCAATCGTCGATGATTACGAGGATGAAGAGTTGCCTTCGAACAAGACATCGAAGCTCATCCTAGGTGACTCTCAGCCATCGATCGAAATGTAATCGATGATCGGAGCGAACTGGAGGCGACCTCGCGTGGAATTTCGTGGAATTCCTCGGAATTTTAAGCGAATCCGTCCGAGTACGACGTAAACCGAACGACTGCAGTTGTGTTCCGAGGAAGGGAGTGTACGAGAAACGGAAAGAAGCAGCATCTTGTGTTGCTACTATTGTCGAAACGCTTAAGTGTACCGTTACCAAGAAAATCAGCAATAAAGCCGACATCCGCCGACTTGGAGTAGCAATATTTCTTACCTTACCGAAGGATCCTTCGTCGTTTGAGCGCGTCGTGAAACGCACGCGTTTCCACTCTCTTTTTCCGCTTCTTTTGTGCTCGGTATCCATTCGGGCTGTTGCTCTCTCTTCCTCCGCCTTTCTCTCTCTCTGGAGTCGGAGATTATAATCCTCCCCCGCGATTCATTCGTGTCTGCATCGTCAAATATTCCGTTCTGTATTTACTCGATTCCTTTTTTAAACGAAATCGAGTTAGCGTCAAACATTGGAACGAGTCTCGTCGAGGACCCTTCGTTCGTTCGTTCGTTTCTCTCGTTCTCGAGCGACTTGCCGTCGCTTTCTTCGTCCTCCCGGCTGACGCGGGAGTCGAGCTACGGGACGAATCTTCTCCTTCGAGAAATTCTGATATCACGAGAGTATCGCGTATACGAGAGGGATATATTAAATGGACGAGGGGAAGGGAGGGAGGGAAAGAGAGAAGGAAACCGAGAGAACAGCCTACCTACCAGGCAAATCGAATGAAATTGCCGTGAACTCAACGAGCTTTGACGAACGACCGTCCTACCAAAGACGGAAGGCGCACGGAACCACACACGCGCCCACAGCCATCGAAACGTACGGCAAAGACGCGTGTTGGTACGATTTTTCCACGCTTCTTATCCTTCCGGGTATCCACCCTCGAGAGATCAGCGACGAGCCTTAATATCGACTCCGTGTATTCGATAAATGCGATACAAATGCTAGTGGAGGAGCGTAGGCACTCGAGCGCGCCGGGTCTGAAATCGCGACTGAATTCAATCTGATTGTCTCGAGACGTGCTCGTATTCATCGTCGATTGATTTAAAAAATCTTATTAAAGTTTAACTTAAACGGTAGGTTAACGAAAGGTTTACCAACGAAATTAAATCGATCCTGCCGTGTTCTTAGTGGAAAATTTTGAATACTTTTCACGTTAGGTGCTTCGTGTTATTTACAAAAAAAAAATATTTATTCGATAATGATTGCGTTCGCGCTCTCGAGAAGTCGATATCGTTTCTCGACAAGAAAGGAAAATATTATTCGATGCGACGAATTATTTCGAGATGCCATGCCATCGCCAGTCGAGATTCGTACGCACTCGAGCGCGTTAGGTCAAAACCGAGGACGAGGAAATCGCGAGATAGGAATTATTCTTCACTTCGGTTGGTTTTCATCTGCGTTGAGCGTTCGCTCGTGACGACGGATGATTCGACGCGTCCCAACGAATTAACTGAAGCACAGAAGTGAGAGAGAGAGAGAGGAGAGAAAATGGAAGAGTACGAGCGTACGTACCGCGTAATATGTACGTTGTCATGACCATGTCGATCGAACAAATAATCGTGTTTGTTTATCGACGATGAGGATTCAATTATTCGATATCGTAAACGCATCTACGTACGTTCCGTTACGCACGCAGCGCTCGTCGGAATAAATTTACGAGCATCCCGAATCCAATATGATTTTATTAATCCATAGCGCGCGCGCGCGCG
>JAITYT010000528.1:1836737-1863494 GCA_025433975.1 Liostenogaster flavolineata
GCGATGCTGCCGCTACTTGCTCTTATTGTAATATAATCGTCTCCGGTGTCGTTATCGTTGTCCTTGTTTGTCAACGTTGGCACGAATTAAAATGTTAATTTAGCTCGATGGAGAATTTCGATCGACGACTCACAGGAAGACTCGCAGGAGGGAAAGAAAGGAGGACGCAGGAGAGACAGAACGGCAAGGAAGGAAAAAGGCGCGTTCCACCCAGAGCGGAAAACCGTCTACTAGCTCCTTTGGACTCTCACCCTCGTCTTCGGAGGATAGGGAGGGTGTTCAACGCGTCTAAGATATTCAGTGAATGTATCGATTCCTGAACAGGTATTCGCGATGGAATCTCAAGGAATTTAATAATCCGACATTGGCAACTTTCCCGGGGAGCCCTTTCTTTTTTGTGGCCTCCCAGCTGCGTCCCTGTCGAACTCACATTATCGATCAATAAATAATTCATTCGGACGTCCGTAATTGCACGCAAAGCGGACACGTTCGACTGTCGTCCGAAACTTTCCTCCTCCGTGCTCCTTCCCTTATCTTCCGATAATCCAGTCGGTTGAGTAAGGTAATGCGAGGTTAGCTCGATCGAAGCGAACCGCACGAATTTCAGACTTCTTCGGAGATCGTCTCCTCTCTACGCTCTTCGTTTCGATGCTCCAATATCCACCGAACTACCGAAATCCTTCTACCAAAGTTCGTTTCTTCATCGAAAGGAAGGTAATTCTTCAAAAAAGTATGGCGCGACGCAATCGTGCACCGCAATTAGAGAGATTTTCTCTTGGACGAGGATAGTATTTATATACAAATGACATTCCATCGATTTACATAACTCGTACTTATAATCAGGAATACAGGATTGTAAAATAATGCGCATATGTATATTCATATTACATTATCATAACGTAATATGTTTTACGGCATCGCGTTTTCATATATACATACAGAATTACGTAGATCGCGATTAATATTCCACGAGATAATTTAAGAAACGTTAACGCGCAAATGGAACGTAAAACTACGTTATAACGTGGAACGTTTTCGTGCGCGATCACGCGGCTTGTTTTTCGTCCTCCCAGCGCCAATCATTCTCGAGCTCGTAATTCAGTCGGAATGACGAACAAGGCACGAGACAGAGTCCTAATGAAAGAACACGGATCGTGATAACGAATTACGATGGTCCGGCATCTAATGGAAATGATCGTTCGGCGAAGCGGAATGGAAGAGAAGCGGGTCAAGTTCGTCGAGGCGGTCTCTATCGACAGGTTGGATTAAGCGAACGATTTACCTCCTGCGACTGCATTTCTCGACGCTTCCCTTCTCCCGATTCAATTCGCTTTCCGCGGAATTGCTGTCGGCCTTCGAACGATATCGAGA
This sequence comes from Liostenogaster flavolineata, assembly GCA_025433975.1. NCBI lineage: Eukaryota > Metazoa > Arthropoda > Insecta > Hymenoptera > Vespidae > Liostenogaster > Liostenogaster flavolineata. Next base: position 1,838,109 of record JAITYT010000528.1, read on the forward strand.
ACTGCATTTTTCCATTTGTCAGACGGACGTGCGATTTCTCTACGACTGGCAAACCGCACGAAATTTCGCCCGGTTTCCCTCGTGATTCTCCTTCTTACAGCTTTATGGCGGCCTTTATTCGTCGCCGGAATGATATTCGAGTTGGCGCAACGTCAAACGCAAAGACATAATTTCGCGGTGTATACGCGAGAGTATCTTTTATCGCGGCGCAGCTCCACGCCGTGGATTTGAATTTTACGTTAAGAATAACGAAGCGAAACGCATTCCGGGAATATTTATCGAGGCTTCTATCTGCGCGTCCGACATCGTCCGTTCGAAATAAAAAATTGACGCCACTCCGTAAACTCTCGGATGTAATTTCCCATTTTTATAGAAATTTCACGTACGAATTTTCGTGGTGTTAAAACTTCGCGGTCGACTGCGCAAAAATACCGCGTATAAAGGAGTTACAGTGGAACGAACTTCGCGAACGATCACTCGAATTAGCGCGACCGTGATTAGGCATTGCAATAGTTGGAGCATTTTCCCCTCGTGCATCTATGCGCAATTGCCCGTAAAGACACACGAGAGGATAAAGTTTGGAGCACGAGTAACGACTGCCCTTCCCTTTCCCCTTCCACCGCACCTTCGATCGAAATAAATCACGCGCGTACCGATCTGCATCGAATCACACCGCTCAGCATCCGCTAGAAAAATATTTCCTAACGCGTCGTCGACCTTTGGCACGGCCAATTTTTCTTTCGTCCCTTTTCCAGGGGGCGATTCTCGATGCGTTTCGTCCTTTCGTTAATTCCTCGGGCGATAAATTTATCGATAATTATCCAGCGCGAAACGAGGCGTTCGGGAAAAGAAAGGAAAATTCTCAGTGACTTTCCTCCCCGACGAAAGGTCGACTGCTGGAATTAAGTAGGAAATGCAAGGGCGACGGTACTTTGCGTCAGTCCCGTGTAATCCGTCCGGCAAATAAAGGTCCTTTGCCGTTACGCACCGAAAGTAGCTGTTTGCCAGGATCGTTCGGGGAAAAGCTAGTGAAATACTCGACGCTATGGCAAACAATCGCGGAGGACGAATTCGTACCACGGGATTCGATGCGAGCGAGAAAGGCGCGCTTTCCTCCCCGAATAAATTCCATCCTACCTTCGTAGCCTCGGTCGTTATCGGGCACGGCAGTCGTTAGGAATCGTAACGACGGTGGTTTATCTCGGCGCAACTATTTGCATACTCGAGAAAAAGACGTCGATTACGTAGGGTACGTACGGATACACGTTCGATTTATTTCCTTTCGCTCTTGCGAGGTACAACGCTCGTCGTATCGTGCGAACACCCTCGTCGGGTCATTCGAAGGATTTCACGGGTATGAGAGAAGAGGAGGGGTAGAGAAGAGCGGAGAGACCCGACTGGAAAGATTTAAAACCTTAAATCATTGGGAGAGGACGGTAGATTTTCATTCAACAGGTTTCGCGGTAAACGACTCGTCCTGAAACTTTCGTAGGTCGTTTACGTTGCCGTTCTTCGTTTTCTCGAGTTTTGAATCGAACGAGACGATAGAGGGAACTTTCCACGTAGGGAATAGCGATACGCGATTTATCATTAGGAGTGGTCGATATTGCCACGGTCGACTCTTCCGACCTCTCGAGAACGAAGGAGACTTTCTCGCGCGCTTAAATCGTCGCGGCAATTTCGTTTCCACGTCGATACGACGAGTTCGGCCTCGAGGAGAGTTATCGCCTTTTCTTCAACTTCTCAGACTGTTGCTAATGCTCGATGCGATTTCATCATCGGAATGGAAGAACGCCTCCGAACGCTTCGAGATGCGTACGGACGACGAGGTACTGCCGCGTATTCCTATTAAATTTGTAGTAAACGCGCGAGATGGATTGCACGGCAACTACGGAAGTTTCGGAACGTTTAAGTGTCCTTCGCAAATCCAGAAAGTCAAACGCGCTTAGAGACTCTCTATTCACCGATATTAACGTCGCGCGCGAGATCTCCCTTCCATTAGCGCGATTCAAAAACTTCCACGACGCGCTTCGATTCCTCGTTTATTTTTTATCTTTCGACGAGTTTAACGACGTTTAAATTTCCGGCTTAACGGCGACGTAACGTCACCGTTGAAATCAAATTTCATCGCGATTTTTTTCCCCTCGAGAAAGTTTTCAGTCCACGTCGTGTCGAGTCCGAAAGAAAAATTGAAACGTTGCTTCGTGTTATTCCGCTTTGAAAGCGTAATTTATCTCGAATCGATCGTTAAGAGACTTCTACTTGACGCTCGAAATGCGTCTCGAATCCGCTAGAGGAAGAAAGCTCGTTATTCCAAACGGAGAAATCACAGGGGGGATCGTGACACGATAAGCGTGAAAACGCGATTCCGTGTTTTTATCTTTCGACGATTGCGCGTGGAGGACTGCGTTAAATTTTCCGAAACAACGGAGAAGCGATAGAAATAAATTTTGACACAATTGTTTCATACCAGATAGATTTTCAGACGTTGTACCATTTCTTGGTACGTTCTGTACAGAAATAAAATGGCGATCAAAGTCCAATTCGACGTAATTATTTCCTCTTGGAAATTGTTTCGTACGTTACTCGCTTTTCCAGTCCATCGCGAGTCCAAAAGAAATCGTAAAACGATACTTCGCGGTACCCCATTTCGAGCCATAACCGATCCCAAATCTATCGTTTAGAGATCGATGCGTAGTCGCACGAAATGCGGCAGAGGAAAGAACCTCGTTATCCCAAACGGAGAAATCACAGGGGGATCGTGACACGATAAGCGTGAAAATGCGATCCCACTTGGACCGGTGAAAAAGATTCGAACGTGGCATGGAATATGCGCGCACTAACTCGACTTAAAGAGCGGGCATGCATTATATAGGGACAAAAGGAGCGTCGTTCTCCGATGGAGCCGGGAGGATCTCGCAGGACGAATCCATCGAAATGCGATACGACGAGAGATTACGGGGAGACCGAGCAAGGACGATATCGTGGGACACTGATACGCCATTTGGAATCCTCTGGGAATCGTAATGGCTGATCGCGGATGTTTAGGGCGTTCTTAGGGGCCTTGCATTATTGAGAGGGCCCTTATTCGGGCCGCGAGTCGATCTCACCGCGGCCTAGACCACTGACGGCCCTTTCGAGGATCGGCATCATTTATGCATGCGTCCCGGAAACCTTTTCGAGAATAAGAGGCGGCACGGGACTCGTAGTCCCTACGAGGTTCCAACGACAGGATCGGCAGGGTAGCTCTTCCTTCTAACTACCACCGCGAGAATAATCGCGACGTCGAGGTGCCTCCTGCGAGGTTTCGCGATCTTAGAGCCGATTGCGTGATCGTCCGCCCATGAAGCGCGCGATCCTCTCGGCGGGGTGTTCGGTATTTCGTCGGAAGTCGAACGATTAAAGGTTTTCTTCAAAGAGCGACCGTAGTTTTCAATGTATTACGCTATACGATTCGATACGATGTTAAGTAACGTTACAAGAGATATTTAGAGCAGTAGCTATGGATCTCGTAAGTAGATATCGTCAAGTTTACATTTATAGCACATAGGATAAATCTGTACTTTCGCCATATCGAATTGCCAGTACCTTCGATAGAGTAGAAAACCTCTGGATTTCAATGTGGTCAACGTCGCTTTGGGATTCTCGCCTGGCGACACTCGGAGGTCCGTTTCTCGCGGACTACCGGCATTTATCCACCTTTCTTGGAGGAAATAAGGGATCGGCGCAGGTGGTAAAGGACCCTTCGGAACGATACGATTGTGTAACGACGCGCAAATTTATAGCGGCGCAGACCGGTAGGAGAAGAAGAAGAAGAAGAAGAAGGCGACGACGACGGAGCGACTTGGACGGCAGCCAAGTCCGTACGGTTATCCTCTCGGATTTTCTCTCTATTTGAGAACAAACGGAACGAAACGATGCAAGTGGTCTCGTCGGCACGGAACGCCGGTGCAACCACCAGTTGCTACCGTGGTACGCGAGACTAAGCGGGAAGGACAGAGAGTGAGAATGAGGGTGGGAGAGAGGGTGCGAGAACGAGAGCGCGAGAGAGGGAGGGAAACTCGCCGGATACGTAAGAGCGAGTAGCGTGCACGTATATAGGGAATAGGCCTACGTAAGTACGTAGTTCCGCGCGTAGCCTGTTGCATTCGAAAAGTGTTTCTTTGGTAGGGTCTGCCGCCTCCTTCCTTCCCGGAATCCTCGACTAACGCTAACGGGAATCCATGATAAATTGCTTCCGCGCGATGGAACGAGCCGTCTACCCCCTACCACGGATCCTCTCCTTTCGCACGCGATAACCCCTTATTATGAGTTATAACCGCGATTCGGGTGACCCAATTATTCCAGTTTTACTCGGTGGCTCTTGTTTCCTCGCGCTCGTCGAATTCGATCGAATTTTGCTTCCTTTTTGAATAAACGAAACGCGTTGCAACGACGATTTAAGGCCGTCGAGTAGCGATCTCCTTTGTCCGAAATATTCCGTAATATTTTGAATTTTCCACGAGCGCATCTGCGTATTGAAATAATTAATTCGGTGGAATGCATTTTGAAAATTTCATTCGACTAAATTGAATCGCTAAATGACGATAACGTTCGTCAGTTTACTCGATCGATATTTGCGCGACCGTCGCGCTTACGACGACCGTCATATACTCGACGCCTTCCTTTACGCGGGTTTCGTCACAGTCGGTTGTACCGCGCGTTGGCAGAATAAGGCCAGATGAATCTCAACAATTTCATTCGATTAAATTAAATCACTAAATGACGACACGAGCGGATCCGATTCCATGAATTTTCAATACCGTTTTGTTGTTCTTTATCGAATACACCGTTATTACTCTCCGTTCTTTTACACGCTGCCATCGATCTTCTCGTTTGATATCCGCGTATGTTCCGTTACACGGCCGTTTAATAGATGTTTGTTCGTATAAAATTGCAATAACTGCCGTATTAATAATTCTTGCAAACGATCGAGCAAGTATTTCCCGTGCATCGAGTGCCGAAGCGTAGATTGCAGTCCCTCCGATAAACGCATTAAAAATTCAATCTACGATGAAACGACGCATTACGAAGCTCGTAACGACCCTTGTACTTTATCCAATGGAATTCGTGAAACGTTAAAAAATATCGCTAAAAACAATTTCACTCCAACGAATAAATCAGATATCCACTCGAAACTCGACGTAATCGACGACAAATCGTTCGAACGAAAGAATAGAGCACGAAAGGCTAATTATGACCCTCCAGCGCGGGGATCGCCGAACGATAAAATTTACGAGAACGTGCGAGATTACGAAAGACGTCACGACACGAAGAATAAGAGGGAAAAACGGGGACGAAGAGAGACATCCGGCGATCGATCCGGTGGAAAGGCCGAGTTACGACGTGGTCGTGCTCTCGCGGGTGGGCACGATTACGTTTCGTCGTTGTCTTTTAATCGAGACGCCCTGGAAGAAGCTCTTTTTTACGTCTCCTCGCGGAGAGAAGGACGAGCGTCGCCACTAAGATTCGTCGACGGTCGCGTTCCTCTCGTTTTGAATTCGGGGCACGATCGAGCGACGCCAACAAGTGGTCCATATACCAGGCAGCTATCCGCGCCTACTCGCGCTCGCGCTTCCGATCCTACGTGCGGTAATTACTAATCAATATTAACCGCCGCGTCGTTACTCTGTAACGACGACGTATCGCGACCGACGCGATTCCGTGACTCGAATCGATCGTCCATCGAAAACCACCGGATTTTTGGTCGATGACGTGGACTTGTTTGGTGTTGCGCATTACATCGTCGCGATTCGGTCGAAATTTCGGTCGTTATATCGAAATAATCGTTGGTCGTATCGTAGTTGCCTTCGGTGACTCAGTGATTTTAGAGATTGAAGGCTTCCGTTAGGCTAGAAAAGACGTTCCGAACGTTCGGTGTAACGTTTCTGAGTCGCCGGTTGAACGTGTGGGTTAATAGCGATTAATTTCGATCGACTCTCACGCCGAACTGGTAGAGTTGCGCGTGGAACGTACGCAGAGTCTCGGGGGGTGGGAGGTAAGACGAAAGGAGGGAGGGTTTCGTCTTGCCCGGTTAGCCGTGGCTCGTAGTTGGATCGAAAGCCGATGGTCGGGTCGTTTCGAAGTGGCTTGAGGTTAGATGGGGTAGGGCAGGTCTCTCTTCTCATTAAGCTGAGTGTTGCGTGTTGCGAGGAAGCTCAAGGGGCACTCACTGCCCCCGGAGTAGCACAGACACGCTAACGTTCGCTCCCCAGGAGCTACAGGTTGCCACGGAAGACTAACTTAAAAAGCGTTTTACTCGAATACCAAGATGAGTCCCTCGATTAAACATTCTCCTCCGCTACCTGCTCGAGACACGAGAAGAGCTACGTGCGGGATATACGCGGGACCCGACTACTCCTCCAGAGCGAACTTTCCGCAATCTCGAGACAAAGGCGCGTCATTTACGAGTTTCGCAATAACGAACGAACTGATCCAAGATCGAATCCAGCCAAACGAATCGGAACGACACGATTAAAGCGGATCGTCCGCGAAATGATCAGCCATAAACGACGTCAGTCGACTCTCTTAATTATTCCTACCGCATCCCAAACCTTTAAATCTCGAAACGAAGGTAAAGGCGTACGATCGTGTCTCCGAATGACGTCAATATCGAGATTATCTATCAAACGAAGCGTCCCATTCCCTCTGGGGAAAGGAATTCTCCTCTCGTCAAAGAAAGAAGCTGGACGGATTAAGAGAACTACAAAGAAAGAGTCGCAGTGGGGTGCTGAGAAACAGGTAGAGTAACACAGAGGGAGAAAAGAAAAAGAAGAACGAACCTTTATCAAGTGGGCACCGACTAAGTGCGCCCTCCTAACGCATAACTACGGCTAAATGAAGATCGTACGCAGGGACAAAGGAAGGAAGAGAGGAAGAGAGAGAGAGAGAGAGAGAGAGAGAGAGAGAGAGAGAGAGAGAGAGAGCATTTTGCGAGGAACGTATTTTCGCGGTGGCGGTGGCTGCGTTCCCCGGCTGTTTGTCGCATGGTAATAGAACACGGCACGAGGAGGGTCGCCGGCCTCCTTTTATAACGACACGCCCCCTCAAAGAGGTCCACGAACACGAAGGAAGGTAGGACGCGTCGCGAGCACACGCTCGCATACGCTTCCGTGCGAACTCGTCCTGCACGGAGCGCCATCGGCCTCGGGTCTCTCTTTCGAGAGCGACCGAATGGCGACGTGCCTCCTCGCAAAGGGCAAAGAAAGCGCCGCTTTGCGTACGGCTTTTCGACGTGGAGCCACGCCGCGAGCCGAAGCTTCGCCCTGGCTTCTCGATAGGAGAACGATACCGTCCAAACCGTCAGAAAGAGAAAGACAAGCGGATTAAGAACAACAAAGGAAAAAATTCTCTCGCTTTTCGTTCGCTTTGTCCTCCTCTTTGGCGACTTCGTTGTTCGTCTTTTCGAATCGTGTCCTCTTTTTCCGTGGCCTTTTGATCGATCCCGCTATTGAAATGCGGAAAAAGGACGACGCGATACCGATCGATGTTCGCGATCGTCGACGTTCGGCGATTCTCGTATGGCGACTTGGATTTCAACGTTGGTTAAGGAAAATCTCCTTAAAAGAGCGCACGCAACTTTGTAACGATCGTTGTTACATCGGTGCTACCGCAGGGCGCTCGATACCGAGCGACACGAGCACGCGGATAAGAAATAATTCAAGTCGAGCTACGCGTTACAGTTTCGATCCTCTTCCACGGTGCAACGAATACAAAAGTATCGAAAAACCACGAGCGCGTACTCTATCGAATTTTTATCGGACGCCGCGGTTATAACTGTTGCAACGGGCGATGGCCAATAAAAAGAATCTACTCTTTATACCCATGGGACACGGTTTTCGCGTTACGTCACCCTGGTGGAACGTCGATCGGTAACTCGAGTGTTAAAATTCAATCGCGAATGCGTTATTTTCCATTCCATCCGTTCCTTTCGTCTCTCTCTCCTTGTAGCATGTACCACCACTGCCCCAGCCTTTCCAATTGTTCCTTTGTTATCGCGACTCCTCTCGCAATTTCGCTTCAGCTTGACTCTCCTTTTACTTTCTTCTACCCCTTTCCTTACGTAAAAGCGCCGTCATTATGGTTCAATCACGCTGCCTTTCTTTTGTACGGCTGCGCGCTATCGGAAAGAGTCGCTCGCTCGCCTCCTTCTCGTTCTCGTCCTCCACCTCCTTCTCTCGGCTTTTATACGTCCGCAAGGTGGATATATACGAATTCGCAACGGCGACACGGCAAAATTGCTCTCGTGTCCTCGGCGCGTCTACTTTATACCACGCTAACCTGTTTCATATCGTAGTTCATTCACGAGGTAATAAAGCGACGGGGTCTTATTCGCTGCCCTCGTTCATCGACGCCCTCCGCTCGGCGTCCGCTTCTCCTCGAGCTTGCTTTCGAGGGCGACCCTTCGAACGACCAAGGATGCGATGTCTTGCTCGTGGCGTTTACAATACCACGAGAGGTTCGGTCTCGAAAACCAAATTGTTTTCATATGCTCGAGAAAATTGCGATTTCCAAGTACGACAATGGGCTAGGTATTAAATTAACCGTATTAATTCGTATCGTGTTATTGGATTTTTGACTGGATATGAGAAATGTAAATTGTGCGATCAAGAGCCAAGATATTGAATTCAAGGCGTCACGAGCGGTCCAAAAATCGTTGGATCGCGAGGAAGGTTCCATTAATTCGTCAAACTGACTACACAGACGAATCCGCGAGGAATGGCAGAAATACAGTGGAGCGTCGTAACGGGCGCCGTGATGGAGTTCGCGATGAGTGCATTGCGTGACTTTGGTTTGAATAGTCAACTACGAGACAAAGAAGTTTCGTCGGTAGCGCGATACACGGTATAAAAGTTGTAGGCGGCACTCCGCGAGGCGCACGCAAGACCACTCTAAAATTTACGGTGAAGTTACCGCGAAGATGGAAGCCAGAACTAAAGAAGGTCACGGAGAACCGAATGTACGAACGAGGACTAAGTACACCTCTTGCGAGACGGCTGGGCGACCACGTTAAAATCTTACGTGGCCGGGTGCGTTGTCGAGGTACGCGAAATACGATCGTGCGATTCTGCAAATTTAATTACGTTTTGCCATTTTAGAGCTGCAATTGATTTCTTCGATTTTGTAAAGCCCGTTGCCTCAATTTATACCGTCCAAACCACACGCGAAATTATTAACGATTCGTTTCATTTTCACGCTACGGTAGAATTGTATTACAATTAATAAAAACTTTTAAATGTAATTGAAATGTTTTAATCGAAGGAAAGATTTTGCAAAAAAGAAGAAAGCAATTAGTTCGAGGATGTTAAATGTTTAAGTTAATCGAGTTTATTCGTTGAGTGGAGCGTTTGCGAAGTATCGACTAAAATCGATCGGTATACACCTTTCGAACCTCCAAGGCAAATTGAAACGTCACTGGTCGTAGACGTCCAAATATGTTTAAAGTTCGATTTAAATTGGAGTCCTTGCCGCGCCGTACATTTATTTTACCTCTCTTGTCGAGCTGGTCTCGCCGTCTTTTCTGGACAGTATCGTGGCGACGGGTTTCGACGAGACCGTTGATGGCCTCTGGTTAAACTTCCCAAACCGCCGTGAATCGAGTTAGAGTTCGTCAGACTGTCAGGCCTGGCAGCGAGCCTTCACGACACCGATGAGTTCGAGCGCAATTTGGAAATTGTGATCCCTCATCCGCTCTCTACATCGACGTACTCGTCGCTCTCGCCTCCTTTTACCTTCTCGAAAGAGTCCCGGCTACGGTTTGCCCATTTACGAAAATACCCGTTTCGATCGTTCGCTAAAGGCGCACCTACTGCTTCAGACTTCTTGAAAGTGGGCGTAAGAACGTGTCACGCTTCGAAACTTCGTACGTAGGGGCAGACGCGAACGCACACGCGCGTCTATAGATAGAGTTGCGCGTACAGTGGTTAGGTACGGTGTCGGTGAGCCTCGAGCGCGAGTGCGGCCATTTTGTGTCGCAGCCCCGTTCAAAACGATTCGTGAAATGACAGAAACCTCGTAGCTGTTCGCGTTCTTACGACCCTTGCGCATCGAAGCGTCGAGCACTTCGCCTTCGTTGCGACGTAACAAGAGAAACGCTTATGCAGCTGGGAAACCGCGATTCAGTCGTCGTCCTTGCCGGAAGAAAAACTTGTTCATCTCGAAGGATAAAATAAAAATCCAATAGCTGCTAGGAGATTTGACATTTATTTGACAGACGTAAAATGGACGGAACTTACGGAAGCTTACGATTTATTCGATGACAGATGGTATCGTTCTTGGACGTTTCTTGGGTGATCATTAAAACTTGATCTTCCGTTCACGGCTCGTTACTCGAGCCGTATTCGAAACCTCGATTGAAAATGGGTGCAAACGCATTGGGTTGAATGCGAAATTCGAAGTACCTTCTAATTTTCCTCCTCTCGTGGTAGTTTATTTTTTTTAATCATTACAAGATATCATATGGAGATGCGACACACGAAATAGGTTTGAATGCAATTAAAACCGTCCAATCCCAAATGAGATGTCACAAAAGTGTCATTCGCGACTGGCACGTTTATTTATGCATCGCGCAAATTTATCAGCGCGACGATGGGTCGTTTGTTCTTTTTTCGTCTGCAATGTTGAAAGAACGTGAAAGGAAGACGGAAAATAACAAAAAATCGGAACTTCGAATGATCGCGCCATTGTGAAAGGCGGATGTTCGGTACGACCGCGATTTTGCGCGCACGGACACGTTGCCGCATATTGGAGGGTGAGAGGATGAGTGGACATCCTCCAATTTATTACGAATCGAGCAAAGTGGCTCTTTCCTGGCCGGTCTTGTCGAGAGAATTTCGTTAATCGGTCCACGTGGTTCCGTGTCACGTCCCAATTTACCGAGCACCGCTTTGGAAAGCCAAGCTTGCGAGAGCTCAAATAATTGGGAAAGGATATCCGTGAGTATCCGGCCGACAGGAAAACGTGCTTCCATTTTTATCCATTCCGTCGAAATTCAACGCGCGCCTCACCAGCCACTATCGAATTCTAGCAGCGATCAAGTTCAGCCCCATCAACATGGACACGCGTATGCTATCACTGAACGTTACCAATCCGTAACTGGTATTTAATCCAAGATTGGCCTTGCGATCTGGCAGCTACGTACGGGCAAGAAAAATTGCGATTCGAATAGGAAAGTTATCCTAAAAGTACTGTAGGAGTGGGTCTGTTCTGGGGATCCACGAGGATGCACGAAGCTGTCTGGATGAAAGAGACGAATGGGTATCTCGAAGAAAACATAAAAGAGAGAAAAACCAGAAGCGAAGTGTTTTTTGTTGCCAAGTGTGATTCGCAAGCGAAACCTTTGCTCTTATACATTTGACTTCTAAAGATAAGGTAGTTTATACCGATCCAGTTGTATTCATAGCTGATTATCATATTTACTCATGATATCCAAATCTATGAATGCAATCTATCTCTGATCGATAGGACGGTACAAATGATAATATCGCGTTAATTTGTGTCATCCTATTGGACCATTATAAAAGAGGATATATCATCATGGAATGTCACTACGAATTTCCATCGAATAAATCTCGAATGGCGGATTAAAATTGCAACACACGAACAACTAACTTTCTCCAATTTCGAGTCGAATTTGTTCTCGACCATTCGAAGATCCAAACATTGTCATGAGTCGCGAAGTCTTCCAGCTCGACCTGCATCAGAGAACTTAAACTCGCCGCGATTTCGAGATTAATCGAATCGCCATCCTCACGAATGATGAAGCGACGCTTCGACGATGGACGGCCATCTCGTCGTCCTAAGTGTTCAACAGGTGCACGCCAGGTAGGAATACGCTCTCGAGCAGGATAACGCGGCTCGCTCGCGCTCTTACGACGACGCACCGCTCCTAAACGCACGGGTTCCACTTCGAGTCTCTCGAGGGATCGCTTTTGTAAGGCGGCGGCCGCGAGCGCGATGCATAAATGATGCGCTATTAAAGCCGCTCAGCGAAGCGGAGGTTGTCGGCTGCTTCGAGGCGCGATCGGTCCGTGAGATCGCGAGACTCGATCTTCCATCGATTGCACGATACGTCGCTGCTGTTCCGAATAAACGTGGAATTTCTCTCCTCTCGCTTGATCTCCGTCGAAGCTTGAAACATACGACGGATACGAGTCGCATTAAATGTTACGTAAACGTTTGAACGCTGACTATCAAGCGAATTTTAGTAACCATTAGCCTTCGAACCATAACGAGAACTTCGTTATTATAACGAATAGGACGGTAAATTTTATTATGACAGTTATATTCAATTACTCGGCGTTAATCACCGGTTAAATAAGACCAAATAAGACTGGAAATTCCACGGTAATTAACGAGTTGGAACATTTCACGTATCAAACGGATTCAAATTGCTACCGCGTATCAGTCACTTGCCATCGCGATGATGTTGCCATCCGAAAATGGCTGTATGTTTCCATTAATTTAATCGACGACGACGCGCTTTATGGGTTTCTACGGTAAACGCGATATCGAACAGACAAGCCTCTTGACGTCACGAATATCTGACGTTCCAAGAGAGACGATCAGCTGGCATTCTCGTAACGCGCTAGAGAAACTCCATTATTGTGGGTAATCTAGCGATCGCGCTGCCTCCTCTCCTCGTCGAAGCTAGCCAAGAGAAAAAAAGGGAAATCAAAAAAGACTACTGCTCCTGCGTAGACGGGGTTTCGCCAACAGCGTCGGTCGTCGTTTAATCCGCGATCGCATTAAAAACTTTTGCCTTCGCGGGAATTGAATTTTCGAGACGTTACGCGGCGCGCCGGTCGACACGACTTTTCGATTACAGGATAATCCCTCGACGCGCTTACCGATCCAACGAATCTCTTCGCCGACACGCCTACGCGGATGCCCAAAAGTCCGCTAATAATCTTAGGTGCGCGAGACTGAGTCTCGTCTCGCCTTCTATCTGCAGGTTCTTCGTTACGACAGGACCTAGCGATAGACCGTCCAATATTTTTCTCTCGCATCGAGTCACTTTTGGTTGCCTGTAACCACGAGTACTTCGATCGATTAGAGTTCCTCGTTCGGCTCTTTCTCATTCTTGCTCGTTCTCCCCAGAATGACGAATATAATCGACCTAATTGATTTACCAGTTCAAAGCACATCGGTAATCGTACTTTCGAGATGAAGTTCTTTGATAGCAAGAATCGAATGTCCAATGATATTCTCCAACACTGATCCTCTCACTGATCTGATTAACAGTCTAAACTGGGACTTCCTTTACGCAAATACGCATCTATGCACGCAATTATTAAACGTACACGCAATCACGTCGTCTTTCGCAACGAAACGACGTCTACCTGAAAAGGATTAGAGTTCCCCACTCGCTCCTCGCTCATCCCCGCAGGTACCCCCATGAACATAATCGAATATAACCGTCGAGCATAACTTCCCAGTCCGCGATGCTCGTTCGAACGTCATCGTTAAACAGCCACGTCGACGTTCTTGAACGTCGTCCCTCTCGCGTTATGCGCCTTCCAACCTACCCAGAAAGATATTGAAATCGTCGATGAAGCAACGACGTACCGCGTTCGCGCGTAGCTACGCGCGGAAGGTGAGAAAGGCAGAGAGGCAGAGCGAGACGCAATAGCGAGCTTAACGAAGACCATTCAGCCGGCTATTATCGCGAAGACCGCATTATCGTCTACGACTGTTCTCACTTAATAATCATAGCCCCGTATTACGAAGACGGTGGAAGATAGCTTTCGAGCTACGCGTGTATCGTCTTCGTCGTCGTCGACGTCGTAGTAACGAAGAACGCCTAAGCCGAGCGATATCGTGAATCGAGAGACGTCGTACCGCGGCTGCTCCTTCGCGCCAGGTTCAATTCGACGCCCGCTTTTCAACCGAAACGCCCTGGTAACGCTGCATAACCGTTTTACGATCCCCGGAGAAAGTTACGACCGTTTGTAGCTTCCGCTGGTCGGGCAAGCTTCCAGCTGTTTCGGCCACCGCTGGCGTAAAACGCTCGCCTGAAATACGACGACGAATTTCAGCGGTGTCGAACGACTCGATTCGCCACGCGTTTCGCGCGAGGGAGGATCGAGCGGCGTGCGACACGCTCGTGAATATCCGACGTTCGCGAAAATAGGTCTTATCGGTCTTATCGCTTGTCTTAATTCTTCGCGAATTCGTAATATTAATTTAAATCGTGACGCTTTTATCGGAGGAAGTTGAGTCAAATCCAATCGTCGTTTTCGAAAGACGATAATGCGAAGTCACATGTTTTCATTCTTTGTCCCAGATTAAGTCTGACCAGGTTCGATCTGTTCTCCTTGGAGCTGAATTTTCTCGTCAGCCGTGGCGAGGTTCATCAATGCGCCACTTACGATTTAATCGTATTACGATTATTGTCGATCATTTTTTTATCGTGCCTCTATCGGCAATCGAGCGTTCTAATTGGCACCGACGCGATTTCACGCTTTACCGCGCTATCGAGGTCGATCGGAATTCCGCTCGTTTCACAGCTAAGAGACGTCTCGATCGATTTATGAACTGGATTGGAGCTGGATTCGAGATGATTTCTCCTTTCTCGCGCGTCGTCGTTCCTCGGAAAAACACGGAATCATTCTGGACAGCGTAACGCTGTCAGGAACATGACATTCCTCCAGTCCAGTCTTATTTCAGAAAAGAGTATAGAATAATTCGATAAAACTTTAGAATGACTTTGAATGAAACTTTAGGACTTTCCTGAAGTTTCCTGAAGTTTCCTGAGCTTTCAGGGAAAAGAAAACGTCCTTCGAAGGGCGTTTCCTTCCTCGTATTTATCCGAACGTCGAATCGGCGGCGTTGGTAGCGGCAACGCGGCTCGTTTAGCCCCGCAAGTCATTCGAAGCTCGTTTCAACGTGGCGCGGCTCACCCCGCGCACATATCCGTTTACCAGTGCTCTCACGTAGTCGCGGTATCTCTGCATTTGTATCGGAAAACAAATTTGTCCCAGGGATAATGGATGAAGCGGGCGGTCAGTCACGGAACGTATTCCAGGATCGCGCGGAGGACATTCTTGCACGGCGGTGTAATTAATGAACTCGAGCCACGATGAACGCGATGTCTACGTGAGTCGGTCGCACCGTCGCCTCCAACGACGAATGGAATATGCGAGCGCCACGATGCAGCCGAACGTAGGCGCGGGTGGGAGGGAAAGACATGGAAGATCGGAGAAAACGTCCAAAGGACGTTGGTCCTAACTTTGAATCATGACTTCTCTCTATGGATTGCTTCCCGTTGGAATTTGCTGACATTTTGTTCATCAATTTTCTTGAACATTTCTTTGAGTAGTGAAAAGTAGTTCGACCGGGGACCACTTTCGTATTCCACCAACGCTTGGGCAGAATTAAGAACACGACTGTTGATGTTGACGTCTTAGGATCAAACGTTTGGATGGTTTTACTTATCAATACGTAAGAACGCGCGAAGTAAGAAGACAATGGTTGCGATAGGAATTGACTCACTTATCGACGGTGAAGTTGTCGTTAGCGAGAACCCAATGGTGTCATCGACGCCTCTATCAAGTCAATGAGTACGATCTCGTCAACTTACCTGAAACAGAAAAGATATTACGTTAGGTAAGAACGTGTAATTCGACAATGGACTGTTTCGAGCCGAACAAGAATTAATAGTTCGACCAAACGCACCGAATTTCTCCCGTCTCCGTTGCCCTAACAATAAATCTTACTGTCGATCGAAGCACGCTTTTGTTAAACGCGGATTCGAGGACTTCGTACTAACGGTGAATCCATAGAACTATGCGCGGTCACGTCCAGCCGGTTCGTGTCTCTATCACGACGCGAATCGTAAGAAGGTTTAGAAACGACTAGAATCGCGTCGACCGTTCCGTTCGAATGGCTGGTAGGAGATTATAAACACTCGATCGTGTCTCTACGCTTTCGACGTGACCGCTGCGACGCGAGGTTATCCTCGAAACAGCGTCGCCCTTCCTCGGATTATGACGAACGAGGCAGTACGGCAGGCTCTCGTCGATCTCCTCGAAACGTTCGAGGCTTCGGCACGGCGTTATTCGCGATGAGTAATGAAGAGGCTACGCGTCCCAAATAAACAGACCGACTGCCGCTATCCGTGTACACGCAAGGGGAAATAGTTTATTGTTTAGCCAAGGACTGGGATGCATATTTGTGTTAAAGTTCCATCGATTAATGGTAGACCGATCGGTGTTAGCGAATTACTCGCAGGAAATTCCGTTTATTGCGAGCTATTCGAACGCGTTACCGTTGACAAAGACGAGTATTCGTTAACGCGTTGATCGCCACGTCTCTCAAATTTGGATGATGGCTAGGTTTTCGCGATGACGATATCACCCACGATTGCGTGTCGCGTTTTATCCAACGGTCAAACCTCTATTACACGCGGAATTCAATTTGGTTTCTCTCCTTCGAGATATTTATTTTACCAGCTATACATTGCTTTCATGGACTTCTGTCTTCGCGATAATAATTATTTTTAAAAAAATCAATCCAATTTTTTTTAATTCAGGAATTAGAAATGCGAGAAGAAATTCTCTTTCGAAACGACCTTAATCATGCTATGAAAATAAGATTTTGCAGGAAACTTTCGATTCTCGATAGGCGATCTACTTGTTATGTACGATATTACGAGATCCCTGATCATCTTGGATAGCGAGGAATTTCTACGAATGGTAAAACGTATTCTGCATGTCAAACGGAATAATTACCCTCTCACCCTTATTTTCGATAGATTTAACCGTCTTACGAGAACGTAATTATATGGCAATGAGTGGATATAGAGAAATCGGAAAGAGACATTATTTATTTAAAGCACGATAGCGTGTTTCATGGAAGAGCATTGGAAACTCGTTACTCGGAAAATGTCGGAATATATTACCGAGGCATTATGCGGTGTCATTCGATATTCATCCCTCGTTTGACCTTAGAATCGCACAATACATCAACTGGTAATGTCAAACGGGCTCAAACTCGCTCGCGAGACGCCGGATTAACAATAACTTTAGCGATATAAATCTTCGGAACGCTCTTTTTTGTCACGGCGCTCGAGCAGCCGCCTACGATATATTACACGGATATTTAATGCTCTGTGACAATTCGTATTCTTTCGTTTCCATTCCGTCCCATTTATTCCAGATACCACGAAACGATGCGACGCGACTGCATCGAGCGACGCGTTCATCCCGCAAGGTTCGAAAAACCAAACTATTCTCGCTTTTCGCAATACTTCCTTCCAAAATGTTAAACGTTCCCCAAAACTCCTGATTCGTTCCTCTCGGACGATTTTTCCCAAACGACTTACCCCCTTCCCCAATTTCCTCCATCTTCTCTCCAACCCTTCGATCGTCGATTTACTCCCACGACGAATCAGTAACGAATCCACAATGAAGCATCGAAGTAGTTCGCGCGAGACGGTTCGGAAGAAGATCGAGGTTCTTTCCGGGCCGGAGGAAATCGTTCTCGAGGGGCGGATGTTGCACCGCTGGCCCCGCGCCTCATTCTCTCCTCGATCAATTAATATTTCGCCGTTACGGCGACGTAGCGCGTTCCGTAGGCTAGGGGCGGTGGCGGGGAGGCGGCTGGAGCTAGGAGTCGAGGGCGGAGCGCGTCTACGTACATCCGGTGTTCAAGAAATCAGTGCACTCAGCTCCTCGGGAGCCTTGACGCCAGCCCTCGTAATATCGGAGCCCCATTAGACGCGAGTCGCTTCCCGAATTGGGTTTGGAAAGACGTCGCTTTACGGTGGAAGCACGACACCATTACAGACACTGCTAGTTACTACGATAGTTCGTCGAGGGTCTGGAGAGAAGGTGGTACCTTGTATCGGAGGGAACGGGGGCGGGAGAACAGAGAGCGGAACGGGGCAAGAGACGACCGATGCGAGCAGTAGTTTCGAGGCATCTTGGTGCTCGCTGTTGCCTTGCGGGAAACCCGCTGGTGAACGTACCCCACGCCATAAGGGAAAGATGACAGAGGGATCGTCGGCTGCGTTCCCTTTCTCGCCCTACTTCTGTCGTCCTTCGAGTCTTCTCTCTCTCTCTCTCTCTCTCTCTCTCTAGCTCCTTTGCTACACCCCCGACTCCCCCAGGTTCCACCAGGTTCGGATTCTCTCTAGACTTATCTTCCTTGCTCGCCTCTCCCTCTCGTGATCGCGGTAACATTTCGGTGTAACTTCTCCTCCCACGACGTGCTACCTCTCTCTTGTCTTCTCTCTCGTTTCCCCCTCCCTCCCTACCGCCGACGCTACGTGTGCGGAGTAAGTTTCGCGGCGGGAGTGCACACTCGACGTAAATTAACTCGCTTACTTTGGGCATGATTGCATATCCTTATGGCTCGGCACCCGCGTTTTCTCTCGTCGCTGACGTGGTCCACGTTAGGATCTTCGCAGGTTGCTCGCGATGTCCCTCTAATTTAGATCGATTTTTTGGGGTTCGACGTTTTTAACGGTGACCCCAACGAAAATTTGATTACAGGATTCGTAGGGGTTTGTCGTAGCGTACGTGGCGCGATAATTGCGAAATTATTCGATCCTATCGACGCGAACGATGTTTCTGCTTCTTCAGTTATCGAGTGTGCAGATGAGTTCGAACTCGAGCGAAACGATATTTTAATTTGAATTAAAATCCTTTTATAGTTATACGAAATCCGCGATTCGTACGCTTCAATTGCGCTCGATTATAATTTCATTTTTATCGTATCGTTTCTGTTTATCGCTTACGCGATACGCTCATGGTAATTTAGATTAGGCTTAAGTTATCATAAATTCGGTATTTCGGCAAAGAAGATACAACAAATTGCAATAAATTATTATAATTTGTGCATACTACATTGGAGAAAGCTCGGCCGGTTAAACTTCGCGTTTAATTTGCATATCCAATTTGCATGTTATTTTGCATGTTTCGTTTTCTAAGGATTCCGAAATATCGTATTTTATGCGATGATTTGTATATCCCATCGAACTACAATTTTCCATGTTATCGAAACGATATGTGAATTTAATATATTCGAATAAATTCGATAGATTTGTATTCATATTCCGTGTATTACACGAAGCACGCGAGAGGGTCGTTTCGATATACAAAATAATAATTGAGTACGCAGCTACTTCATTTGTACGCGAGTCTATGCGAAGTGGAAACTCCTGGTAGAGCGAAGCGCCACGTAAATCAAATACGTTATACCCTTAATAAGCGAAGCGAAATAACGATACGCGCTCTAAAATTTATACAAAAAATGGCTTAAAAAATCGATGAGTCCGCACTTAAAAAAATTACTCCGAAAGGCAGGGATCCGAGTCGCTCTAGAAGCGCTAGAACGCGTCCTCGATGTCGATGCAAATACGGATTAAATTTCTTAAAAGGCGGTCCATTCGAAAAGTCCCGATCTTTCGGTTTTCCAATCTTGTATATGGCGCTCGATTGATACAAGCCTCTCCCTCGCTCCCACTTCCAAACGTTCTCTTTCACTCCGTCGCCCTTTCTTTCTCCGGCACGATGTCCTTCTATCCTCCATCCTCGGGGTGGCACAATGCGTCGTCGTCGCCAACGACGACGACTACGAGCATCGAGCACCGGCATTCGACTCCGTCGACAGCTAGGCGCACCCGACAATGGTCCGCAGACGTTACCAGTTTGACTCTCACCGACACCCGACGGCTCTTCCCGTCGCCACCGTGAATTTCCAAGAACTTTCCATTGAAATCTCCGCCGGATAGGAATAAGGGCTGGCGGTTTGTGCTGCCGTTTTGCGAAGGATAGAATGGCGAATGGGCGGGGGAGGGCTGCTGGCGTTTGCAAGGTGGGACGATGGCAGTCAGGCAGGTCGAGAAAGACAGACAAAGACGGAGAGAGAGAAAGAGAGAGAGAGAGGTTCGTTGGCGAGGGTCGGATGGGCGTTGGGTGGCTGATGGGGTAGCAGTGTTGCAAGCACGAGTATTGAAATCGACTTGCCGTAGCCATTGCGACTGGGTCGTCGTTGAGCGTGCCAACAACGTCGAAGTTATATTAGAATCGAGCTTTCCAAAACGTTACGGCAAATCGCGGCTACGTGCTCCTAACGATATTACGCGTACCAAGGAGAAACGAAATGCGATTCACGGTGCCTCGATTTGGGGTCGGTAGTGTCTCGAGCTCGTCTATCGTGAATCGATGAGAAAGGAAAGAAAGGACTTTGCGTTGGACCAGGGACATCGACGCTTCGAGAGCGAGAATCTTTCTCTAGCTGAAGTCTGCTCGCATTTACGACAAAACGCAACTAGCTATATTTAGGATCGATTTCCTTTTGAGAGCGACTGCATGACGCAAACGTCATCCTTCGAGTTCGAGCCATAAGACGAGAACATATTTTGCTCGAAGTTAAACAGGCTGGAGCCTGTACCCGTTTCCTACGTAACGCAGCGAGTTGGATTTCTCCTCTCCCAGGTGCTTCGCGCACGTAGCAACAGCCTCGTAAGTGCTTGGACAGCTTCCGCTAACCCATTCGTAAGTTTTAACCCCGCGTGGCTGCATTTGCGTAACTTCCGAGTTTGATTCCCCTTCCCCCTGACCGAAAGAATCACCAATTGTATCGGAGAACGTCTTGGTGCGTCGCGCAGCTCGCAAACGTCGGCCTTAATTCTACGGCACGCTTTTGTCTTACGTAGTCGCGCATCCGCACGTAACAAACACGAATTTCTAAAGCGTTTCGCTCCGAACGAAGTCGCTTCCATCCATCGGAGATGGATCGGCGCTGAGGGGGCGGAAGACGGTAACAGGGTCGGAGGGAGGGACGGTCGATGCCTGGAGAGGGGGACGAATAGGAAGGAAGTAATTAAGCCGCTGTGCACACAGGAGATTTCGAAGGTGGTAACTCGTGCAGTAGCGATGCTCTGAAAGGCTCTTGGAAAATCAAAGGGTCGAGTCTTACGGCGCCAGGAACGAAAGGAAACACGATACTTCAGAAATTCGCGAGAAGATCGTATCTACTCTTGAAAGAGAAAGAGGCACGAGACGTGGGGCGGGTAGACTAATCAAGGATTTCTCGCCTTGAGCCGTACCTCGTTTCCTTTTCGGTGCTGACGACGACGACGACGACGACTACGACAAGGACAAAAAGGACGACGAAGCATCGTTCGAATGAAAAGAAGAGGCAGGATGAAAAGTGGAAGAACGAGCATCGAATCGTTCTCTCTCTTTCTTCGACTCTCTTGGTCCGGAGTTATCTTACCGAATCGCTCGAGGTCGCGTAGAGGTGTCCACCAACGGCGATATTAACGCGCGTGGGATTGATGAACGATCTATCCGTGTCACGTGGCCGACTTGATTAGCTTCAAGAAAATGAATTCGACGGACAATCCCCAGGAAGCGGGAAACTCCAAAAGCTCGAGATTGATTCGAGATCGGGAAAGATCGATAAATTAAACAAATGGTTGCGAGCCACGGGAAAAAATTAGGTCCATCGTAACCTCGAATCTTTTTACGTCGTACGTTCGTTGGAGTTGCTGTGGTCGACCGAAGTCGCGCAGCCACACGAAAAAAAAAGTGCAAGAAGACGCGTCGAGCTACTCGCTAATTAATTCGAAGTACTTTGAGAAGGTATAACGACGAGTGGATCCAGTAGCTCCCTGTTCGCGATTATCGGGCGTCGGAGTCTCGAAGGGGTTTCCCCGCGTCTTTCAGCCTGGTCGTTGTTCTCTCTCGGTGGAAACTAAGCGTGCTTCATCCTAAGGAGGCTACGAAAGTGTTTCGATGGAACGCATGGTTAGCGCTTGAACGATCGAGTGCGACGACTCGGCTGTTCGTGGGGCGCTGGAATCGCATCCCCTTAAATGGCTCTGGCCGAATTCGACTTCGATGGAACGATGACTTTCTGTTTCTACGATTGCTTCCCACCTCTCGATAGAAACGCAAAAATTCAATTACGCGGGACGATCGCGATCGCTGGAATATTCGCGAACGTTTATCGCGCACTTTTGCCGCATCGTCGCGCGCATTGTCCCCTCGGCGATAGAATTAAATCCTTTCTATTAGCAGCGAGCAAAAATGTCAATGTCGCTTTACAGAGGTATCGACGCCCGGATGATCGTATTTATCGATTTATGGATTACGAAAAATTGCGCGCGCTCGTAGCCCGACAGAGGCGGCAACGCGTATCGTTTAATTGGCTTCTATATGGCGAACGATAACCTAATCCTCGCCGACAAAAGTCCATTCTTTCGATCCTTTCTCCGGATCACCGCGATACTTTTTCAAAAGCCGTCGATTCATCGTCGAATAAATCACGAAGGCTCGTTATACGCGGCGGAGCATCGGCGTCTCGTTTCACGGTCGATCATCGAACGACGTTCGACGAAGAAGGGCGTTTCGCTTGTTAGTGTCAAATCGAATATATAATAGGCGCGCACACGTATACGCACACGAGCGAGCGGAGTATCGATCGAGGATTCGCCCACCTTCGGGGAATATATAAGCGATATTCGTTCGTTACAAAATTCCATCCGGTTTGTCCGTCACGTCGGATGGAAGCTCGTCGAATTAGGCGAGTGGGACGAGACGAGACGAGACGAGAGGAGCGATCGTTCTCGATGGAAATCCGCCGGTGTCAAATCGAACGCACTGAGTGCCAACGAACCTCGGTGTCGAATTGAGAAAGAATAATGCAATCGAGTCTCTCGTATTCGATGGAACGGCAAAGAAGACGCAGGTCTACCGGAAAGTTCCGTCGCGTAATGTCATGACAAAGTTCAACATCGACTCCCATACATCGGCAACCATAAAAATTAGATTATTCGGTAAATATTAATTAATCTATCGAAAACGTATCGGTTTCATTTCATTCAAAAATGACGGAACTTTCCGGTAGACCTAATAAGTTATCGGAGAGGAAAAGAGAAAGATAGCGAGAGCCAGAGTGAGAGACGGTGGTACATTGTAAGTCGTAGGAGAATGGGTGGTCGGTGGAAATTCGGTGGACGACGAATGGACGAAGCCGGTCGTAGCCGAAGCCCGATGCGTCCACCGGGTAATTTTACTCGGCCGAGTACCTACCACCCTCGCATATATGCCGATGGCGCGAGCTCGGGGATGCGGATGCTGCTTTGATAGCCGCGGGGGAAGTAGATTGGTAGGACTGATGCGCCGGATAGAGTTCATTGGCTCCGCTCTAGATCAGGAGGGTTTACGCTTCGCCGTGGAGGGTGGGAGAGGGGAAAGGGAGGGAGAGTAGCAAGAGAGAAAGAGAAAGAGAGGAATCGAGGGATGGAAATCGGGGAGAGAGAGAGAGAGAGAGAGAAAAAAAAGAAGGGATCGGAATGCTTTGGGATTGGTTGAACGCGCACCGAATTGTTTGCAGGAGAGACTCTGCGATTCTAACGCAGCCTCGGGCTGCGATTTCACGGTAATCATCGACCTATTGATTTCAGAATGGCAAACAGGAGAGACACCGCCTCGATTTCGCGCTGTCTTCTTCACCGACTGGTCTTACGTCGCGTGCAGACGACTTAGCCTCGTTCCACCTTTCGATCCAACCATTGTTTCCCATCCTTCAAAGGAGGAAGAGATGAAATAAAATGAAATAAAGTAAAATCTAGCGCGTTTGAAAATTCAAGCAATGACATTTTTTACAGATCGTCCACGCGCTCCTATCGATTCTTCTTTCCCTTCTTTCTCGTCATCCCTGGAGCGCTTCTCATTTTCTCGAATTTTATTCCAGCTCGGTAACGACTCATCGTCGTATTCATGCAAACGAGAGAAAATCCACCGCGACAACGCGTCGTCGTCGTCGCCGCCGCCGTCGACCGGGTCGAGAGGCAAAGAAGACATAATTACAGTGAGTTTTTCCACGCGCACTTATTTCGCGCGGTGCCGACGAAAACGACGAGCGCGAGGAGGACGCGTGCTCGAACGAAGCGCCGCGTCGACTGCACCGATTGCGAGTGTATCGCACGGCTCGCCGCCCACAGCGATATCATCGCTGAATAAACATGACATTATTAAGCGGACCGCTGCCCGGCAAACACTCGCGAATTAACATACAAATTGAGCGACGAGAGCGTTTCACCTCGGAGACGCCGAAAGGAGGAGGACGAGGAGGCAGCGGAGGAAGGGCGAACGTGCGTGTACGCGTCCTACCACCACGACATCGCCCCTCCATTTGAAGTCGAACGCTAGCGCGAGTTCGTCCTTTCCTTCGTCTTCTCCTTCTCGAGCTTCTGGCCTTTTGTCCTTCCTTCTCTCTCGTTTTACCGCCTCCGGAGAAGGCGAGTCGAGGCGAAAGCGCCACTTCGGACTCCGTGGACTTCGTCCTATTACGGTTGGCGGAGGTGTCAAAAATCCAACGGGTTTTGGTTAACATCGAACTTGCAATATGGCGTAAATAAAGTATAAAGTTAGTCGTACGACGACGTGTTTCATCGTTTAACGCTTGCGAGTGATTAGACGAAATTACGGTGGCGCTGAATGTTTCCAATTCGTTGGGAAATATTTGGAAAAAATTTGCTGCTGCGATTACGCTTTCGTCTTGTGACTGTCGCGTCGATGGCTGGACAATCGCCATTGGATAAAAATGCATCTCGATTGGATCGAAACGAAAAACAATGCTAAATGAAAATGCCGCAAGGTAACGCGATTTCGCGCACATAAGTGCGGTTCGGCAGATTGGAAAGCGAGGGTAGGATGGGTTGTGTATCGAAGGGCGGCGCACGTTCGACCGGCGTCCTTTCGAAGCATTCAATCGCTCTCGATACAAATTTCGATCGCGTTTCCAAAGTTAATTTCTGATTCTGATTCGTAAATGGAATAGTAAGGTACTATACCGTGAAATTCTCGTCTCGAGGCAAAACTCGGCAGTCGTTTGTGCGACGCCTAAATTAATTCGACGTTAAATCAAATTACGCGTACCGCGGATAACGTGAAATTGAATATTAGCACCGCGGTGCATATCGCCTTTACTCGGTACGACTACCGACGGCGAAAGCCGCTGGGATTGGTCGCTTCGAGAACTCGACGCGATGTCGCTTCCATGGAATGGAGCGCGGGACCGCCGGCGTACACCGTGCTGCGTTTATTTAATTCGTCCCATGACGATGCGCCAGATGCACCGCGGTTTTTACACACGGCGTTGCGCGTTGCATCGAAAATGCTAGAAAATTATTTCTTTCCTTTCTTTTTTCCCCTCCTTTTCTTTTCCTTTCGTTTCCTTTATCCTGCCTTGTACGCGAACAAAAATTCTCCGGTGTTTCGAACGATTATTTTAAAACGCGAGATTTTTATCTCGATGATCATTATCGGTTCGATCGTATCCTATCCTCGGTACCTTGTTTTGATTGTCACTCTCTCTCTCTCTCTCTCT
>JAITYT010000528.1:1885359-1902616 GCA_025433975.1 Liostenogaster flavolineata
TCAAATTAACAAAGGGAAATATCAAATTAAATTACGCGGGCGCGTGCAGGGTAGGTAACGGCAGGCGCGTCGGGCGTTAAATATTTGGCGAGGTGCGCGCCGTCGCGCGTCGCGCTCGTGCGTCCGCTTCAATCGTGACGCGGAGTCGTCGAGAGGTATGCGCGTATCGGTCATGGAGGAAGGAACGAAGCGCCGAATAAAATTCCAGGCATTTCGTTCGAATTGACGGCGTCGAGTGCGACCTGACTCCGTTGGAATGGGATGAGAGGGGTGTGAAGGGGAGAAGTGGAGGACTACGAGGCGGAAAAAAGGAAAGGAGTCGAAGGTGGTGGTACGAGCTTTACGACGACGACGATAATTTTATATTCTCCGTCGCGACGACGGAATGCGTTACGCATAAGCGAGTCCATTGTCCGTCGCGCGGACCGTGCCGACCGGTATTATCTCGTACGCGAAGGGTCGCGCGAGCCTTTGATCCCAAAATTGAAAGAGCGACGGGCGATCTCGTTCGAAAGGACCGCGCAGAGTCCAGTCATTTATTTCTCTTGGACTGCGAACGATCGCTGGCGAAGTAAAAGACGTCGCTCGTCCTGGCGTCGACGTCGAATCCAGGACGACGAGTCCTGGACGACACCGGGGAGTCCAAGCGCCTGACTGGAAAACATTTCGATCCTGATTTTTCCGCAAGCTCGGCTCGTACAAAAGCGCTCTCTCGATTCTTTGTGGTCCTGCGGCTCTCTCTCTCTCTCTCTCTCTCGGTTTCCCTTTCGTCCTTCTTCCCTCGGATTTTCCATCCGTTCGCGCTCTCTTTCACTCTCATTCCTCCCTCCGTCTTCCTCTCGCTCCGCGGCATTTCGTCGCGCCTCTTCCTTTTTTCGTTCGCAAACATAATGAATATTGACAAACCACCCTCCTCCGGGCGGCGTCTCCTACCGCCGGCTCCGCTCGTCCTCCGCCTTTTCCTATGTCGCTCGTCCGCGCGGCAACGCTCCAGGGCGCATCCTACCGGCTAGCAGAAACAAATAGGATGAGACGCGAGGGCCGCCGCGATAGTGGCTTCCCCTCGACCCCCGACCGTATCCAGGCACCGTTGCCCGAGGCACAATGCGTTCTAGCCACCTCTTCCTCCCCTTTCCGTCGTTACGTCTCTTTTCTTTTATACTTTGCCCCTTCTCGATCGACTTCTCCTCTCTCTCTCTCTCTTCTGCTTCTTTTTCTACGGCATTCGCCGTCTCCATCCCCCGTTCTAAGTTCCACTCGCTTCGCATTCTCGCTCGATACAATCGAGTTTCTTCGAAAATATATTAGTTCGGATTCGCGGAACGGTGGAAAGCGAAACGATATGGCGCCCGCCCGCCCACCGTGATGCGATTTTCACGCGGAGGAGGCGCGCCAAGGAAATTACGGTGAAAGCGCGAAAATTCGCTTTCGTCGAAATTTCGAGAACGCGGACGGTATGGTGGTATAAGTCGTCGTCCTTTTCGCTATGTTCGCTTCTTACGGGGATAGCAGGGTGAGAGGGTAGGGTTCTCACCCTCTCGACGAATTTTTCTTCCATCCGCGTGGGTCTTCGCCTCCGGAACTCGCCTTCCTAACCGCATTAAGAGAGTTCCCTCGTTTTCGACTGTTTAAGGACTTTCCGCGTCGGTGTCGCCTTAACTACGGCGGTCCGATCGAGCGACGCGATATTGTCTTCGTTTCCGTTTCGCCTCGCCGCGGCGCTCTTCCTTCCACGGCCTTTCTTCTTATTGAAACGTCGCCCGTTGCGCGTTCCGCGTTAATTAACGCTAATTTATTTGCACGTTTCCTCTCCGCTCTTCGGTTCATATTTTTCTTTTTTTCTTTTTCTCTATTTTCTCTCCCTCGTTTACGCGCGGCTCACCCTTACCTATCGATCCACGCGATATCGTCGTACGCCTTTCGATAAATTACGAATCTATTTTTTTTCTCTATTTTCCCCGCGTTTCTTCCTCGACCGAGTCACTGTTCCTTCGTAACTTCGATCTCCCGCGCTCGATTCGTTCCAGCGTCGCACCAACTCACGCTTTCCATTCTCTCAGGGCCCATTTTATACGGAGGAAAACGGGACGAGGGGAAAAAAACTGTAAGAAACAAGAGCAGGAGACGTACGAGCCAGAAGATACGACACTTTTTTACGATCGTTTACGCGTACGCATTCCCAAGATACGCGGCGATTTTACCGGCAAGAGCAAAGATAACGCCACGAAAATTGAAGCTTTCGCTTTTCTACGAGTCCGAGTGAAAGCAACGTCGAGGCTAACGTTGAAGGCGGACCGAGTTCAACGAACTTCTCGAAGAAACGCGCGCCTACGCGCTCCCTGTAGTTTTCGTTTCGTCTGCGTTGGCCATGGCACTAACCTCGAGCGAAATCACGGATCGCACTCACGTCGTTTCACTTTCCTCTTGGAACAGCTCGGTCGGCTGGATGCGCGTGTACTCGTGAGTGCGCCCGTTCTTGCTCGTAGATGGCTGCGTAGTGAATCGTCGCTGTTCGCGCGGCTGACGGCGATAAAAAGTACGGAAAACGTCGACGCCTCGCCTCTTTTTACGAGCAACCGAGATTAGACTCATTACCGAACGTTCCGTACGCAAAGCCGCGAGACACGCGGCTCGGTTACCGCCGAAACAGCGCGTAATTTCACGACGGTGTACTTAACTCTTCTCTTCTCTTCTCTTTTCTTTCTTTCTCTCTTTTTGCGCATTCTTCTCTGCCTACGTGTACACGAAACCAACTTTACGTTAAGTCGAACACGTATGCGCACGGGGCTTGAAACGAAGTTCGATACGAGGTCCAATTTTTCACGAATTCGAACGTGTACGTACACGCGTGATGGACTCGAAGATAAGTCCAGGCCAGTCTCCACAAACTCACTCGTACGAACATATAAGTACACGAGAAGATAAATTTCAAAAATATTCGTTGCGAACGCAACACGTTGGAACACACATGGAACAAAGTCCATTGCGAACCGTTAGGTCGTCGTTTATTCGTCAACGTCGCGAGAGAATCTATTCATCTTCGTTTCTCTGGAGACATCAACGCAACGAAATTCACGCGCGTATAATTGCTTCAAAATGCACGTCTCCACGCGAAAGGGGCGAACGGATAGTCTGCTTTTACGCGAAACGGAAGAACGAATATTCGATTCGTCGGGACATTACGAGCCTTTCACTCGTCTACCGGCTCTTATATCTCGTTTTTTGGTTGGTTCGTGCAACCTATCTTGTTTCCGCCATCGTTCTTCTCCTTCTTTTTCTCTATCTGTCTGTCTGCTCGTCCGTCCGTCCGTCCGCCTGTCGTTCGGATCCCTCTCTCGCTCAGCCCCTAGCCGTCCGTCTCTCTCTCTCCCTTGAAGTCCTATCGCCGACTCTTTTACCCTTTTGGGATGTACTGACGTCGTCGTTCCCCCCCCCCCTTCTCTCTCTCTCTCCCTCGGTCCATCAGTTTTCTCAGGCAGCAGCCGACCCTATTTAAGCGAGGAGCCGAACAACGAAGACGAGCCACGAAGCTTTCCTCATTACGAAGCACACGGTTTCGGGCTTCCGGACTCGTCTTTCCTTCAAGGCGGAGGTTTTGATTGTACGGAGGCAAAAGGTAGTCGAAGCCGGCTCGAGGAGGGTGAACCCTTGTTTCGACGTTGCCTCAATTATTTTATCCCCGCGTTCTTCTTACCCTGGCTCCGCTTTCCCGAGAGCTCCGCCCTTTGGCGTCTCGTCGATATCCGGTGGCACTTACGGAGTCTCGGCTCCAGGATTTCCGTTCGATTGTTCTCGAATATGCCGCGAAGCTAATATTCCGACTCTCGTAGCGAATAAAGGATCTCCTCTTTCCCTCTCTCTCTCTTACTTTCTGTATACCGTATACATCTTTTAAAGTGCATCGACGTTGCGCGATGGAACTGAATCAAACGAGCATGTTAATTAATGCTGCTCGAGCGGTTCTTTCCAAGATTCATTATTATTATCGTCGTCTACGTCGTTTTACAGCAATAATAATAATAATTATTATTATATTTGAAACGAAATCCTCTCGTTAGCGATATTACGATTCAATGAAAGAGAGAAGGAAGATTAATTTCGTAAGTCGTCCCTCCGATTAATTTCACCCCCGTCTATCTTGAAATTATGGCTCGCGATGCACGTTGCGAACGTTTCAATGGCGAACGGAAGCGAATCGGTAGCTACGACGTAGCGAACATCGATCGTTGCGACATCGAACTCCTCCGGAGGAATTGCATTCCGAATTGGAAAATGGCTTGAAGATCGGCGCGTCCTCTTGGAAAAGCTATTTGTAAACCCATACCGAGGCACGAGTGGGAACGCAGAAATTATGATGTTGCATAAGCGACAAGCGGTTGAGCCCGCGACACTGAAGAGCCGCTTCTAAGGATTCACAGAGAGAAACGCAATTAAAGTTAAATGCTACCCCTCTTCGGTCTCTTGCCCGTTCTACGCGCTCTCCCTTCTCCGTCCCCTCGGCCGATCCACGGCGCTCTCTTTGCTCTACCGTCGAGCGCGCGCTCCTTCTCTTTTCAGTCAGAAGCACCAGTTTATAACCGAGGCAGCGAGCTTTCTACGGCTCGGGGTCGGTTTGAGGGTAACAGCAAAAGCGAATTCTCGCTGAAAGGAGCATTAATTCGCGAGCCTCTCGTCGGATGTGAGATCAAACACTTTCGACGATTAGCTCGCGAAACTTCCAAGCTCACGATTGGATCGCGAGTAATCGCCACCGTGGAACGCCTAAATGTTCGAACATCGCGAAGGACTTTTCGATTTTGTTCTCGTGCCGCCGATCGTCTCGCGAACGAGAAACTTCCATCGTGCGACTGACGTGGAATGACGGCTGGAATTTCACATAATCTTCCCGGCTTCCTTAATGTTCCTTCGGAGTGAAAGTAATTCGGCTTTTCTTCGGTTCGTTTTTTTTTCGACGTTACGCGTGACGTCGCGTCTCTTTCGACTCGAGATCGAGAACACGAAAGATAGAAACGTTGAAGTGAAATTCACTCGCTACGGAACAGGAATGGATCGTTTCTAGATCGTGACTAGATTCATAAACATGCATGGGAGATACACTATTCATAAACATTCGTCTTTCAGACGAACATATTATATTGACGATTTTTCTTTCATAGGACACAAGGAGCAATAAAACACTTTAAATCTGAAGAGTCGTTCGTTGATCATTAATAATCTGAAATGAAAATGAACACAATGGTTATTCTGAGCGATCGACATCCAATAAACCGCGGTGATCCATACACGTGAATTTTTTACATCGGGTACAACGGAACCTTGTCATTCAACGTTTTCTATAATCGCAAAGGGCACAAATTTTTACGTGGTTACGTATTTTGCGCGGCTAATCGTCCGGGAAATCAAAAATAGGTTCAACGATTATTTCCTCGAAACGTACGTCGAATTATCTGGCTACTCAATCGTTACCATTTTTTATATCGATACCAAAAACGAATAAATGTAATTTCTACCCCTCGATCTAGAAACGTGGAAAAATCCCAACTAAATACGGCGTACGATTTTCTCGACTTTTTATAATCGCATCAATTTTCTTACGTCGTCCAACGTCGAAATGATTCGAATTCGAAAACGTACCATCGAGCCAGCTCGGCACTGAAATACAACATCGAATTCGGATAGAGGAAAAAAGTCGTTTCACTGATTCCATACGAGTTTATTTTTTTTTCTTCTTCTTCTTTTTCACGTCGAAGAAACGGCAATCACGACGCTTAATTCACATTTAACGCGTATCGTCGAACTACGAGCGTCCTCGCTCTATCGCCCTCGATTCTCTCGCTTTTCCAACGTTTTTCCTTCTTTTCGCTCACCGTGATATAATTAACCCCAGTGCTGAAAACGGCCTACAGGGACCGAGGACATTTTCGAAGGGACCACGTCGGTCGACCGCTCGGAAATTCCGTTGCAGCACCGTACGTGCAATCGCCTTTACTCGCTTTTTCTTCCGTCTCTCTCGCTCAGCGATTCAACGTCGAGTTTGTCCGACCGTTTGCTCGTCTAAGTCAGGCTGCAGGAAGCTTCGTTTTGCCTCTCGATACGCGTAAAAAGATGCGAAACGGATATTCGAAGCGTGTATTTCGCGTGGTTACCTCGAGGTACGTCACGACGCGTCGCTTTATTTCCACGTTGCCGTCTTCCAATTTGTCGGCGACGAACAGACACTGCGTGGTACGGACCATTTTCGAGAATACCGAACAACTACGACGCATTGTCGACTCGTCGATCGGAAAATGTCCAAAGTTGTCACGGCGACGAGTTGCGAGAAATATCTTCGATATGACGCACGTCAACGTTATAAAACGAACTGTGAAGAGACTTCGTTTTACTTCGCGACATGTACGATGAAATTAGAAGAATTTTTCCTCGGATCCTCGCGCTTCTACGATCGACATCGAACTGGTGATGTTTAATTTTTTTGCTACCACGAACGACTTCATATTTAATATCCTTCCTAAATAAAACCTAAACCCATACAGAAACATCGATGGTTTTCAAGATTATTCTAAAAAGTATGAGATCTATTTATATGTACATTTTCGTTCTTGTCGTTTCCAAACGTGTCCGCACTAAATAAATAATATAATTTAATAACTAATTCAGGAGAGAGCTAATTCGAGTCCCAATGCAAAGTAATAGCAGTGCCGCGTTCTCGTAACGAAGAATTCTGCTTTCGCAGAAAACAGAGAGAATCGACTCTCTCTTTTAAGAAGGGAGATTCCCGAATACGAATCGCTGATCACGGCCGTTATTATTACGAACACCCAGACACGGCGCCGCGTTAGCTTCCTCCTTTACTCGTAAGATCCGAAGCTGAATCCGCAGGAGGAAATTCGTACGCACCGCCTATCCTTATCTCCGCTCGCGCGTCTTACGACCGTTGGAAAACGCAGGCGATAGCGAACGAGAGAAAATATTCTCTCGGGTGGAAAGCGGTGGTATCCGTCGTTGCACTCTCGAAAGAGGGAAATTTTATCAGTCGTAGAAAGAAGAGGAAGAGCGGGAGAGTCACGTCAGTAATCGAAGTTTCGTTGTTGTCGGCTAGGCGCGATCGCCTCGTCGTCGGTCCACGCGCTCGTAGATAAGACGAGTTCCTTCGTTCTTCGCGCAAGACGGACGTCGATGCCACGAGGGCGCCGTAAAAGCGATGCCGAGTACAGCGTCGAGACGACCTCGGTTCGTTCTTATGTTTCTGTTTCGTGGAAGAAGCGCCGTACCTCTATCAAATATTTGCAGCAGCCTCTAACTCGCAATACCCCGCTCGATAAAGCAGAAAGTTTGTTTACGACTGCCGGTTATACCTTCGTCGCCTTTCTATCAGACGATGCCTTTCCACCGCGAGTACTTTTCCTTCTGCTCCTTCTTCTCCTCCTTCCTCCGTCTCTTTCTCCCTGTTGGTTCGTCTTTCGAGAAAAAGCTCCTTCGACCTCCGGCTCCTCTCGATCGTGCGTCACGACGAGCAGTGCATCGCGGCAAATAAGAGTAGCCTCGAAGGACACGATGCACTCACGGAGTAGCCTTCGTGCGTCCACGATCGTCTTCATCTTCGAAAAGCAATTATCTTATATCCTAGAGTGCGGGCTCCCGTATCGCTCGATGGAGTGCTTATGGAGCGTAGACTCGATAGAGAGAGAGAGAGAGAGAGAGAGGGAGAAGTGCATCGATCGATGAAGGCTGGAGATCGGTCGGCGCTTCTAGTCGAGAGAAACCATTTTAAATTAAACGATGAAGACGGTTCGCGTCCGAGGGTAAATATTCGCCGGTCGAATGTTTGCGGATATTATTTTATCTCTTGCCGTCGTGGAGGGATGTTTAACCGACGAAGCTCTTCTCCTTGTTACGTGTATCTCGAATAGTAGGTTCTTCACGGAGGACACGTACGCATCCACCTACCTCTTCCCACCTCGTATGAGACGACGCTTTCTCTTAGCTAGACGATATTGTATCGAGAGTCTCACGGAGACGCTACTTATCTTCGAGAGAGAACCGTTTCTCTTCGAGAAAACGTCGCGATCGCGGTGTTCACTTTCGAATGGAAAATCGATTTTACGGGAGGAAAGAATTTCTTTTTTTCTCTTTTCTTTCCTTTTTTCCCCTTATTTTTACCGAGAGGAAAAATCTCGTCTCCGAGGTGTATCGAACGAATCGTGGATATAACGAAGGCTCTCGACCTTCCCGTTGGGTAATAGTTGGCAAAGTTCGACCTTACCCACGGACAAATCGTGATTCGTTCCCTTATATTAATTGCAAATTTTATTACGTCGTGACGAGGACGGCGGGAGGGGCAATTTCATCGGCTTCCAGGACGGATCAGTGCCAGACTGCCAAGGCGGCATAAAATTTACGAGGGCTCGTAAATCTGACGCAGGGTCCGCGGAAGGAAACCAGGGCCAGTGCGCTGCTGAGAGGATTTCTTTCTCCCTCGTGGTCCTCCGCGGAAGGAAGTAGTCACGGGTACGCGCAACTTGCAACGAAACGAGGAGAGTCGATCGTCGCCGTTCCCTCCATAATTTGTAACTTCTTTATCACAGTTTCGCGACGTTCGATGGCTCGTCGTGGAATTTGACGACGAGGATTCGGACGACGACGGGGGCTACGAATGGTTGTAAAGTCGAGCCCTGTTCGATTACGATCGCGATACCGCTTTCAAAAGGATGCTTTTTCGAAGCGGCAGTTTCCTCTATGCGTAACGAGAAGCCGTAAAGAATCGCCAGTTCGCTCGGCCATCGGTCGATTTCCGTCCACTCCTCGGACTCGGTTTTCGTAAGACGCGGAATTTCGATTCTCGTTAATCTTGTTGTTAGATCGTGCGACGTAAAATGTCGGATTATTCGAAGAAATAGGAAAATTCATTTTTATATTTCTTAACTTTCAATCAATCGTTTAACCACTTCGGTGATCGATTCGCGAATGATGAGAGATCGGTCATTACAAATTACTCGACCTAATAAAATCGTGAAAAAACAAAAACTTCCACTTTGTTTTTCTCGCACTCGATCTTCTTCTCTACGATCGATCTTGCATCGAACTAGGTACTCCTTACTTTCGTTCACTTACTAAAGTTCGATAATCGCACGATAGCTTGTCGATGCATCTTTCGTAGGAAAAACGAATTCACGAGATGAAACGTGAAATCAGCAACGTTCGTCTTATTTTCATCAGCCTCGGTAATCACGAGTTAAATCACACGCTTTGTATTAAACTCTAGTTTCTACTAAAGTGGTCCTGTTTCCTCTTTCAGAATCTCAAAAAGTTGAATACAGTGTACGACACGAAGAGAATATAAATATGGCACAAGAGCAATCCTTCGATTTCAAGTGAGATGAATGTGAAAGTGTCGTCATAATTTATCGAAATTCGAACAAATGACGATAACGTCGATAATGACGAACTTTTGGCAGTGAGGTTGGAGAAAAATGTCGAAAAATGTTGGTGTAAAATTCTCTCGTCCAAGAGTGACTCGACGAGAAGCTGGAAGAAACGACGAAACGACAAAGGGGACGAAGTACGAAGTGACCGTCGAGCTACGGCCGTGGTGGGCAAATTTTCGTGAGTAGCGTCGCGGTGCTTCTCGATACGTAAATCATGCGGAGGCGAGCGAGGGCCGTTCGTTGTCCGAAATCATCCTGGCGAACGACGCGAAACGACGTAGGAACGAAAGAGCGGACACCTTATCCGTCGAAATAGGAAGGGAGTATGGCGGTTAAGGACATCCACTCCGGTGATTTGCAACTTCTTTATCGCAGTTTCGCGACGTTAGTCGCTGGACGCGAAAGCGGAACGTCTCCTTCCGCTAAAACGAGGAGAAGGACGAGAAGGAGGAGGAGGAGACGGGGAGGGGAGAGCTGGTCGTCGGGATGATTCAGTGCGGCCCAGATGCTCCCTGGCGACTCTCCAAATCACTTCCTGCTCCGGTAGTCGTATACTTAACTTTGGACTGCGCGGCATCCAAAGGTTGTTTGTACTTAAGCGGGTGGACGACGCGCGAGACGACCGGGAAAACATTTCGATCGGATGGCAGAGGAGGGGGTAGGTGGCGAAGGGGTGTCTCTCGTCGTCGGTCTTTCTCCTTTTCTTTCCACTCCCTTCTATTCTTCTTCCTCTTATTCTCCTTATATTCTCCTTCTCCTTCTTCTACTTCTTCTTCTTCTTCTTCTTCTTCTTCCCTATTTCTTCCTCGTCGTCTCCACGACAGGATTCTCCGTCGCGCTCCCACGAAACAATAAACGCCCCGACCAATCGAGCGTGGAAGATAACGAGCGGGCGGAACGAGTGGAAAGCGTAGGAGCGCGAAGGCGGAAGGAGAAAAGCGAGCGAGACGAAGGGAAAGAGTTGTTTGTCGAATCGTCGACGATTCCGCGGAATTGCCGGAACGACGAACTTTCCTCGTCGCGT
The DNA here is from genome assembly GCA_025433975.1 of Liostenogaster flavolineata. Lineage (NCBI taxonomy): Eukaryota > Metazoa > Arthropoda > Insecta > Hymenoptera > Vespidae > Liostenogaster > Liostenogaster flavolineata. Next base: position 1,895,809 of record JAITYT010000528.1, read on the forward strand.
CCCGCGACTACCGGGGGCTGCCGGGTTCGGCGAGAAATTCCCTGATAGCTCTTAATAATGCACCGACGAAGAGTTTCGATGCATCCGAAGGAGTCCCCAGAAACGAGCCGCGAGAATGGAACGCGCAACTTTTCGGATTACGCTGGGCGTCCTCGTAGTCGTCCTCGTCTGGCAGCTCCGTTGTTTTCCTCGTTAATAAACGCGCGGTCGCGTCGCCTAACGAGAGACAACAACGACGCCTCGTATCGCGGATGCGATCGTCGCTGTTTGGGCGTCGTCTTCCACCGCTTATCGACCCTCAGACCGACGCGCGTACGACGTTTTCACGCATTCCGAGCGCCACGAGACGCTCAAGAAATAATGGCAATTAAAAAAGGGGAAGACGAAAGCAAAATATCAAACGAGATGCTCGGGATTTCGAAGGAGAAAGACTGTTTTTCTGAGAAAAATCCGATTTTTAAAACACATGTTTTTTTTATTATAATAATATTTTATTTCTTAAGTCATTGGATATTTTAGAACCAATATGTGTTGATTAGGAGCTGACAGAATAAATTTCATTTTTTCTCTTCATGACGCTCATTTTCCGAAACTGTACGAGACTTCGCGTTGCTTGAGAGGAAACGTTCCGCTCGCCCGATGATTTTAACCGTCTAAACCGTTTGAAAATAAAATTTTGCGGGCAAGGAGGATAAAACAAAACGTTGCTTTGTAACGGTCCACGTGACGTCGTTCAAAGAGCTGCAATTTTTTGCGATACTTTCTGTTAGAAATGGGTTAACACGTTGACAGCCACGTCGAACTCACATGTTTCGCTCAGGGCGTTACAAAAATATTTTCGTATTCTAAACGCGCAATGACAAAATAATAACAAATATGGTGATGTAAAATCACATGCATATCCATAAAGGGTTTATCGTACTGACTCTAACTATGGTATTCAACATTTGTTGGTTGACGATCTTCGATCTTTATAATGATAATCGTTTTTATAGTAATAAGCAACGTGTTAAGATATTACACTCAATCTAAGATTAAAGAGAAGATAGAAGCGAAGCAAGTCCCTACCTGAAAATTTGGATGCCATTATAAAGCAAAGGACAGCTTCAAGAAACAACCAGCGATTATTTCTTTCAACTTCTCCACTGGCAACAGTGTATCTCGACACACGACTCGTGTTTGCCTATTAACACTGCATTAATTCGTTTAAAATAGTCCGAAACCTTTCCTCTCTCCACCGCAATTTATCCAGTCCTCCAGCATCCGTCTTTCGAACTCTAGCCAAATCGACTCACGTTTTTTTTTATTCGAATCGAACACCTTCGTTCTCACTCGAATACGTTGTTCGAAGCTACGGGATCGCGACGATAGTCACGTTGTTCACGAAATTTCTGTACACCATGCGCTCGAAATCCGAGACGTCGGACGAATTCTTAATCTCGCTGGATTTATGGCGAACGTCCTCGCGGGATGGCAAAGGGACCGGTCACGCGGCACGGCGGGTCAACGACGGTATCGACGATGATCCTTGGAAGACGAGAGATATCGAACGGAAGGGTGGAGACGAGACAGGAAAACTAAGGACGCGGGATGCTCGACCAAGGTGCCATCCCGGATGACAAACGGTTCGAGCGTGGAGGAGGAATACGCTTTTCCGGTTTTAGGATCACAGCCAGCTCGCATTTGCCACGCTCCGACTAACTTGCCTTCCACCTCATCAATCTTAGGCCACTTGGATAGCACTGGCAATTACAATATCGGCTTGCTCGACGAGAGTTTGAGGTTGCGGCCGAAAGGGGCGGTTCTTGGCACGCTAACCCGAGCCAAAGCTTCTGGCTCAACTCGGCAGTGCTCCACCTGGCTAGAGAACATGTCCCACCTGTTGCGAGCGATCAGTCACTTGAGCCGCGGATTTGTTTAAATCTTGATAACGTGGACCGCGTATCAGCTTAATTTCAATTCTCCAGGGACTCTTGGCCGCGGGACTGCCGATTCCGATGGAGATTATCTCGATTCGATATCGCAGGGCGCAAGCGCCTCGTGAGAACGACCACTCTACGCGATCGAAACAGCGCGATTAAGATTACGGTTAGGATTACGATTATGACGTTTCGTGATCGTACGATATCGATGGAAACCGCGCGATTGATCGCGGAAATTTCTTGAACGTGGATGGCGAAGATCGATAGCGCGCTTAACGACTGCTGAATCTTTTTCACGATTTTCTAGCGTCGATCGTTCGTACGATTCGAATGGTCGATGGTTGATTATATTTTCATTCGAACACGATTATTTGCGTAAACCGAATAAATTTGCAGACGTTTTAGATTTTAACAAATACGTACGCAATGTCCTAATCTTTTAGAGGTAATCATTTTGAAGAACCCTACGAAGACGAAGTCAATGGCGGATTGTTTCGGTGCTAAATCGTACAACGAGTGATTCGGTTCGTGTTTTACAGAGATGTTTATCTTGACCTCCCTGGTAGGAGATGACCGCTAAAATTTATAGCCTCGTTAAAGCATCCCCTTCCGTTCGTAAGCTATTGTCCTGTAACGATGTTATTTTATGACTTTTACGTTAACACGTTTATCCTCAGTCGCGCGTTCGATTGTTTTACAATATCGTTACGTGTTGAATACTCCTCTATTCCGCGATGGAAAAGAAGGAACGATTTATCGGCCACGCAGGAAATAATTTCTAACTGTCAATTTCGCTTAATGTAGGAAATATAGGCTTTGTAATCGTTGATTTGTATTACTACGTCGAGCTAAGCTGGCGCGCTGTCGTTCGATTAGTAAATGACTCGCACTACTTGCGGAGTGAAAGGCTTTCTTCACGGAGCCTTTTCGACCCCGACTATAAAAGCAAATCAAATAGAGAGTGAACATGTTAAGAGGACGTAGTAAATAAAGGAACCCATGTTAGAATTCTCATCGATTATATAACTTGTATATCAGAGAATGATACAATGTAATTGGAGTAAAGTATAATTTACTTTCGGGTAAATAAGAATGCTGGAATAATTGCGAGCCAAAAACGAGGACGAGAATTTGTAAATTTTTGAAATGTCCGTAGGATTTGCCTGTCCTTAACGCACGAAGGTCTATTGGCAACTGCAATAATCCACTTCAAATTGGTCCGAGCGATTGGCCTACGCCCGGCTTATGCTTTGTGCACAGATTAATCGCCGGAATTAGCAAAGGCTTCCTTCTAATTAACAAAGTTTCCTTTATCGATGAGGAAGCCTACGGTGAATCGAAATTCTACCGAAATTCGATCCATTCGTTCCTACAATTTCCTATATCAGAAACCTACTGTAATTAAACGTTGCTTCGAGAAATATTAAACGTTACGATAATCGTTATTGTAAGAATCGCATATTTCTTTATTTATTTAATAGAAGTACCTTCGATCGAAATCATGGTACGAACGAACCCTTACTTCCGTGTTAATTGATCTATCGACTCGATAAAGAACAAGCAAATGTGAAATGAATTGAACCACGGGATGCCAATAACAAGGGTATCACAAGGCTATCGTTAAATTTAAGGTTTTATAGATTTTCATTCGCCACCCGATATGTCTCGTAATTGTTTCGAAAAATGATAATTAATTTAAACCCATCTGATTAATACGCGATAAAATTCGACACGATCTACGATCTCTGTGACGATTGCTTTAATATTCATTAAATTTCTCTTCGGCTTGATTGATTGATTCGTTATCAGTTCAGTCGCAGCAAACAAGTTTTCGTTCGATCGATATATCATCGATGTGCATGAAAATACAAAGAAAATATAACAATACAGAAGAGAATAATGAAAGAGCGATGAAAAATCGCAGAGACTCGATAAATTCATGAAAAACAGTGCCACAGCGATCTTACGTAATCGATCGAAGTAGCAAGGTTTTCGTGAGAATGGTTTTACAAGGCGAGTATCGGGTCCGTCGTTGGCACGTCGAAAAACGCTTGCGTCTAGGTGAGGTAGGCGGCACGGAACGGCATAGGCACTGCTTCGTTTTATCCAGCAATAAAACAATATCACGTTTAAAAGGGCAAATAAATTTATGGGCAATCTTGTCGAAGTCCGTACGCGGATCCCGACGGATCTCTGCAGGGATTCTCGACGGCCGAGTCATCCTCGATGTCTAAAGTACCGAGAAAAGCGGGGGCGGCCGGTGGAACATCGAATTGGAAGTCGACTCGACGAACACGTAGCATAAAGTCGTAAACCTCGACTTACGAGGAGTCGTAACACCGAGTACAACGTTTCTTCGTCTAGTTTCGTATCTTTTTTCCCTCTTTTATAATTGGTGCCATCCCTGACTGGGGAGCAATAAAAGCCGGCGCTCGTAATAAGGAACGCCGGGTCAAGCCGCTGTCCTTGACGGAATAGCCTCCCGCGGCTCCTACTAATGGCGTAAATTTTATCGAAAATATTTGGTAATCTTGATTAACCAATAAAGAGAAGGTGCGCCACGGCGACGGGCCCTCGAAACGAGCGACGATAAATACTCGCGTCGGCTCGCCCGAGAAAATTCTAGGTCCCGGTTTAACGACATAATAAAAGCACGACGGCTTAATTTCAGACTTAGCGCGTCACGAGGGTGCGGACTTTCGCTTTTGTTCCGTCGAAGACGGTGGCCCGATGTCGACTCGTGCGTGCGTAACTTGCAGGAGGACGAGAGGGTCACGCGAGTCCTACAACTTGCGCGACGACAGAAAACTTTCGATCGAATTACATTCGATGAAATTCGACTCGCGTTACCAGCGTCGTTTCTTGCCTACTGGATATCGGCGATCCATTCTTAACCCTTTTAGTGCCAGACGCGAAACTACTGACTATTCGAGAGATACGGAACGCGTAGACTGCCTGCACGCATTGAGAAGGCAATGAAAATATAATTGCATATAAAAGTGCAGTTGAAACTTATCGGTTGTTATTAAAAACTCGTGAGTAATGAATTTTATCGGAAGTAATATGTAAAGTATGGTTTTGTTGATTGAAAAAAGGTTTTTTACAGCAACAAAACGAAACAAGTACTAGGTGGGATGTGGAGGCTCTTGTGATTTCACTTTTTTTATACGGACTATAGTTTTGCCAATGTCTCAGTTATTATTCAAACAATTAGGGAAAGCTGTAAACAAAAAATTATTAATTTCTTATTTATATGTATCATCTCAAGATACGTTTGCAATATACTCGCACGAATATGTCAAAGATAAGTGAAACGAAAAACAAAGACAAACAGAAAAACAGTATACTCGCACGAATATGTCAAAGATAAGTGAAACGAAAAACAAAGACAAAAAGAAAAACAGTGACAACAAAAATTATTCAAACAATTTCTAAAACTCTTGAGAAGAAACATTTTGCAACGTCTATACGAACACAGTCAGATCGGCATATTTTTCGATGTCGCAAGATTATTTGCAAACTTACATTTGCAAAGGTACAATAAATACAACACGAACGCGATATCAATGTGTAAACCGTAACGTCGGTCAATACGCCATGCTTCGTTTTAAAATACATCGCACACAATTATATTACGGTTTATGTATAATTACTTATTAGTTACGTAATTACTTATAGTTTGCGTACAGTTACCTGATGTATCGAGGAGGCAGGAGAGGCGACGACCGATCGGCAGGTTTTCGGTGTTTCAGCGTCTCGAAGTCCCATCCATGATTGCACTCTCTCGTGTCCACTTGCACTTCGGTACGCTACACTTCATTTTATTGCACCGCACTACGCGACGCGACGCGACACGACACGACACAAAATACACGTCGCAATTACGAATATTACTTCACCGATGTTCACGCGTCGATGATCGGCTACGAACTGACATTGTTTAGGAACTGACGCTGTAAAACACCTTGGTCGACCGAAATAAAAAAAAAGGAGAGCGTCAAAGTTCGACGAATTGTTATTGTTGTCATTTTGAGAGTAAATCAATTATAAAAACTCCTATGAAAACTCATCTCGTTTTATTTTATTTTTGTTATCGAAAAGCACTTGTACGAACAAAAAATGTTACCTGATAACTACGATTTCACGGTTTATGTTTCTACTTCAAAATGACAAAAAATATTTATCGTTGTCGATAAGACGCGTAGTTACAGCGATTTAAACGAAAGCTTGGCGTTTCTAGAAACTTTTCCAAAGAAAGATATATCGTGGTCTGTCACTAAATGGGTTAATCAGGTCGACTGTCGCGGACGAGTCACGAAGGCGTTACTAGTCGTGAGTACCGCGCGTAATCATCGCTCACGTCGAAGCGGAAGAAATTTAACCCATCGTGTCAGGTAGTGCCGCAAATTATCGTTAGGAAGACATTCTTATCGCGACTTCCAACGATATAGAAATATTGCGGCGTGGAGGTCGGCACGGCTTAAATTTAAAGCGGGAAGAGGTGGAACCGAGAACTAGTGAAAATCTCGAGCAGCAGTCAGACACATTCGAGTCGACGAGGAATCCACGTCGAGGTGGAAATTCGGTGCGCCGCGTAACGATCACGAGCTCGCATAAAAGGTGAAAAGAAGGAGGTAGAAGCGAACGAGCAAAGTTCTCGCGATATCGGAATCCAACGCGTAGGAACGCGCTTCGGCGAACATTGATTCGTCTTCGTTTCGTAGTAAAGAGAAAACGGGGCCGCTCGTATTATAAGTGCTACTCGTTTTCGTTAAAATCTATTTTTCCTTCCTGCGCGCAAAATAAATCCATAACTTCTTTCGCTCGTTTCCTCGCGCGGTCTTCCGCTTACCATCCTCTCCCTACGCCCTCTCTCTCTCTCTCTC
>JAITYT010000528.1:1918688-1935605 GCA_025433975.1 Liostenogaster flavolineata
ACTTTGAAAACAATTTGAAAACAAATACCACTAATTCATATGTGCAAGCAAAAAATTTCTTTCTTTTATATTGTGTATTTTAATTGTTAAATTGTTATATTTCTCTGTCATATATATGGTAATAAAATTGTCATGTTTTCTTTACAAAATAGCGTTTAATTCATTTTATTGGGCCTATCACACATTTCTATTGGCCATCCTGTAGATTCGAATTGACAGTCGTCGCTCTTGTTTCGAATTCGTCGAATTAGTCGAATTTTAACCAGTACATTCGATCGATACAACCTCGATGTTGAGATTCGATGACTATTTGAAGTCGTTTTAAACTGCACGTGGGATTTCACCTCGATTGCATTATAAACGATTGAACACAAACACGAACGATATAACGTTTAATTACAGTTTCTCAAGCTAAGTTAGCTAATGTATTCTCTATGATGGCTCGAGAAGGACACTCTTGTCTCTGCTTATTTATCCTACGGTTCCGTGGCACTCGTTTCATCCAGCGTTGCCTTCAAGCTGATCTCTGCTCGATCGAACTTCACCGTTAAGTGCGATCTATCGCGATGAGGACCAAGGTAGATTTATCGAGTGCCATTTGTGACTCTTTCTTTGAATACACGGGATCAGTGGAGCTTTAAGTCGGTATAACTATAACGTATAAACATCATACGACGTAATTGAAAATTGAGAAGCTGACGAGTCTCGAGAGAGTTCCGATGCTTCACAGACCTTCCAATCGAGCAAACAAGTTTCGTTTCTCGTAACGCGAGAAGAATTGGTCGACTGAAGCACTAGAATCGACAAATTTGCAGCGTCTTTGAGTAATATTAATATTTTTTCAGATGAATTGTTTGAATAAACGACCATGGTAGATTTATCAATTATATTTCTTATTTAATTTGATAAGTTTCGAAACGTCGACTTGATCGAAGTTAAACCATCATATTCGCGTGATATAACTTCGATATATAAAAATCATACGACGAATGGCAGTATGTAGTAGTAAGAGAAGTTTAACACCGGATAAATTTCTGTCGGGCTAACGGACGATTGAAAAGCACGTTGATGGGCCTCTAGAGAGTTGCGTTGCTTCAGTCGTGCAGACGAGTCTCGTTTCTCGACGATAGCGAGAAAAACTGGTCCATTTGGAGCACGGGAATGAACGAATTTGCAACGTCGTTGGAGAAAAAGAAGGGCAACGTTTTAAAAGGATTTGGTGCGTCTTAAATATGGCTGTTACGAGCTGGTACGATATCGGGCGAGCGGGAGCTCGGTAGACGTCCGTATAATCATCCTCGAATGAAGTTAGTGGTTCGTTCTATAGCTTGAGTGTGCATCGAAGCGCGGAACTACTTTGTGCTCCGTAGTTAGCGATAAAACATGAAGGACTTTCCAACCGAGACGTCGTAAACTCGGAGTCGGAGAGCACGATTTTACAATGTCGCGATCAAGAGACAAACTCCACGGGGGGGGATTCGAAGGAAATCTGCCGAATTAATGTTATTGCTCGAGATAAGTGACGAGGAGCCATCTCGTCCTTGTTTCGTACATTTTTTCGTAATCCACGGTAATATCCGAGTTACGAGATACCCTCGCCACGGCGAATCGCATAAAAGCGAACGTCGAAACTCTCTCGGTAGTCCGATAAACGAAGTTTATCCTTTACGTAAAATCTCTAACTGTTTACCGGTTTACCAATGAGTCAATCCAAGCGCCATCTTTCGACGTTATCGTCGAGCAATTAGCTATGTTCTCTTCCAAGCGCGAGCCACGATCGCTTACAATTTTTCGCGGAAAATTTACGTACGTTTTACGATATTTATTGAAAATCGACGAGGTCGAATAGTATAATATTGTAGTCGTTTCCACGAAGACGGGTGAAAACCCGAAAACGAATCGGTTGGAAAAGAGGACGAATATTTTTCGTATGATCGCTGAGAGCGATATTACGCAGCGTAATTTGCGCGTAGCACGGATGTATTTGGTTAAACGTTTTTTTCCGTCAGTTCGTACGTTGAAAGGTCTTTCGGAAATGCGATTTCCCTGGAAATTCGCGATCTGAGAGAGACAAAGCGGAGTCCTTCCACGGATCGTGACACCCGGAATCTCTTGGAATTTGTTAGGATTCGCGTTGCTCGGATCACTGCGATAAACGGCACTTCACACTTTGGACGAGGGGAAATTTCTACGTGTCGTTCCTTCGTGTTTCGCGATTATATAACGTGAAACGATCCCTCTTCTCTCTCTCCTTCGTCCAGAGGTTAATCATTTTCGTGTACCGTTGCAAGTTGCCACGTCGATAGTCCTTTGTCCTACCTCTTCGCTTTTACGACGAGTTTCCATGCATTATTGTTGTCCTGGAGCTCCGTGGAACGTCGATCAGGATCGATCGTAAACCGTTAACGTTGCCAGTTAATCCGAACTTCCGTGTGCATAAAACCGTGCTTCTCCTGTACCTTTGTTCTATCTACAAGCGAGTCCCAACTAATCGTAAGACGCGATGTCTCGTCTCGAATGAACTCCACCGGATGGTACAACTAACAAGAAGTTGTATCGAAGTAGACTAGTCGTGTCGGAAGAAGGAGAAGAAAGTTAGAAAAATTGAAATTAAGGATTAAATAATTATCTCATCGACAGTGCGTCGCTCGTAATCAATAATTCCCCGTAAATTTAGAGTAAACGTCGCATTTCCTTTCGTTATTCGTCGAAACGTTTTAAAACTACCTTATGACGAATCATCTTTTTTAGTTATCCTTGCTTTTACGATTTTATAGACTCGAGAGTCAATAGTTTTTCGGTCAAAATTTCGTCATCATCTCGTCGCATGAACGAAAGATTTTCCCTTACACGGAAGCGTGCGAACACAGAGTCCCTCGTATTAAACAATTGTCCATCAATTTATAGTAAACAGTGCGTTTCATTTCGCTATTTCTCCTTTCCCCAAGCCGAACGAAACGTTCTAAAAATTCCGTTCGAAAAATCGTTTTCTCAACTTATTTCTGTTTTGACGATTTTATCAACTCGGGCGTCAATGCCACGATCGTCATCGTCGTCGACATTTTGTCATCGTCGCGTCGCACGAACGAAAGATTTTCCCTCGCACCGTCGCGTATACGACGAAGATACGCGGCATCTGCCGAGCGGCACGAAGCGATAAACGTTCGGTCGCGTTTATATCGTACCTTTCGAGCGATTTCATGCGTTACGTGTCTTCGTGGCAACCCAGCCGCTTACCCATCCAAGTCGGATCTCACTTTTACGTCGCGCAATACGCGTACGTTTGACGGCAGCGCGACGTATCAGAGCCGCATAGCGGCTTACGAAAGCGCGCTTCCTCGCGAACGAGAGTGCAGCCGCTTCGCGCTGTAAATGCCCGCTTACAGCGGCGCCGGAACTACCGGGCAGCGTGTTGCACAGATCGCGTCCGTTCTTCGTCGGTGCTCGTAAAGGATTTTACACGCGATGCCGGAGGATGCGTTCGAACAACCGGACCGTCGAAAAATTGAATTTTTTTATTCGCTTTATTTCTCTTCGGAACGTCCTCTCAACGTCCTCGACTACCGTTGTGTTTCTTTGTAAATGATGAATTTGACGATCGCAAACGATGCCGGAGGGCGTATCAAGCCGAGTGTATCGTCGAAAAATTGAATTCTTTCGTAAACATTTACGTGTTTTCCTTTCATCCGTCCCCCTATTGCTCATTTTAAGTGGGTCAGAAGAAAAGATTCACTTAGAGCATGATAAAGGTACAGCAAGATTCGTAGGGCTCCCGAAATGGAATCCACGCGTCACGCGCCTACATTTGCGCAACCCTGAGAATGAGAAATGTTAACGTCGTGGACGATAGCTCGCCACTCCATCAAAGCAGAAATTTGTCGTACGAGAATAATACACGGAGAAAACATCGAAATCCAACTACTTCTGGCGAAGGACGAATCTTAGAATGACGAAGGTCGATCAGAATCGAATCGGGATAAACTTGCCTACTGATCGTTCTACAAGACGACGGTTCTTTCGCCATGGGCCAACCACAAGGGGTAAACCGATCGTCGGTTATTGTTATCAAGTCGAATGATTGCGAAGCCAACGGAAAGAAGTTATTAAATACAGGCAGGGCATTAAAGCGGCTCGCATGGAAAACTGGATCGCGCCAAAGTTATACAATTTCTCATCTTCTGGTGGAAGAGCGCCGGCGGCATTGTATGGAATCCGAGAACCGAAACGCCCACCGAGTTCTCCGACGTCCATGTAACGAGTACGAGGAGGGCGTATCCTCGTCCGGAAAATATGTTCGCCGTGGGCTACTAGTTTTAATTAAATCTACGCTACCCACCGACCGGTATGCCTCGGTATATAGTCAAGACGATTAGCCGGCTTTCACGATGTCTAGACTTGACGAGCTGACCCACGCCACGTTTACAACTGCCTCCAGTCCAATGTCCGCGTCTTCTTCGCGCGCTCTCATTTCTAGCTCCGATCCTTTGTGAAATTGGCCCTTCCGCGCGAGATACGCCGCGACGATCCGCTCCAATCCGCTTCGAACGTCGTGACTACAACGAGGAAGACTCGTTTCCGGCACTGATCTCGTTGTCGACGTCAACGAGAATCGATCAGGTTCGATCAGCCATGACCCTGTAAACGCGATTGTTCTGGACGGATCTGAGAATAAATCGTAAGAAATCAGAAATTATGGCATCGCGTAGGTATAAATATTGCGATTCGCTAACACGATGATAACATTGTCGAGATTCCGTTCTTCTACTCGTACGAAAACCGACGTCACGATAGTCTAGGCAGCTTCCACAAAAAGTTTCGTTTCAACGTTCCAACCGTGATCCAATTTAAAGGGTGATTTTAAAGGATCACGAATACATCGTACGAAAAGAATCCCTCGCGAAGAGAGGAAGCACGGGAATAGGAGAGGCAAGATTCGATCGATCGTTCCCAAAGTTCGTTGATCTCGATCGTCTTGGTCGGTTCGGAGTTAAGCTCGCGAAGACCGATCCACCGGACAGCCGGTCTAACGGTAATTTCCTTCTTTAGCGTGAAACGAAGGCAAAAGCCCGTGGCGAGCCGATGTGACGGTCGAGCGATTATCGCCTCGGTTGGAACGGTGGTTCGCGCCGGGTCTACATCGTTCTCGAACGATGCCGAAAGCACGCTCGCTTTGCCCGCGATTTAAGACATGGTCGAAGGTCTCGCGCCAGCAAAGCCACCGAATGGAGCTGGCTTACGGCGTGTTCCTGGTATCGGTGAGTGCACAGTGTTCTACTCTTCCTTCTTCTTCTCCGCCGCCCTCCTGCTCCAATTTCCTTCTCTCCTTCTCACCATCTTTTCCTGCCTTCGTTTGCCTTCTTCACTCCGCTCAACTCGCCACTTTTTTTATTCACCATAGTCTGCCTTCGTTCATTTCTACCTTTCTGCATTACATTTATTTTCTATCTTCTTCTTTCAACTTTATCAACCTTTATTCTGCTCCATCATTCTTCATCCAGGTTTATCCATCTTCATTCTGCTCTATCTTCCTTCATCTTATTTCATCCATCCATTTTTACCTTCATCATCCTTCGTTCATCTGCCTTTTTTCTGTTCCATATTTCTTCATCTTTTTCTTTGACTCTTTTCCACCTAGCTTCACCTGCTTTCATTCTGCTCCACCTATTTTTACCTCCTCATTCGGTATCATCTGCTCTTACTTTTCTTCATCCTGTTATACCCAATTCGACTTAAGTTTCGGTTTTTCTCTCGACTGGTTGCTCGTCGCGCCTCCTTTCGACCCTTCCGGGCGATCGTATTGCCTTGCACCGCGACGCGCGAAATGTCGGACGATGCTGATCGCTCGACGTCCAAACGTTCTTGCGGTGGTAAGCCTGTGTAATGTTTGCCGGATGAGCGGCTTTCACCGGCATCTGTTTACCGGACGAACGGCTCCCCTTCCTCGTCGATGGCTCTGTCTTGCCGCCGCGTCGCCTTCCGCACCCTTTGCTAACCTTTTCGTTCTTCGCTCGATCTTTCTCCTTCCCTCGACTCCACTCGCCCTCCGCACCCCATTTTTGCCTCTTGCGGCACCTTTCGCCTCCTCTTTTGTAATACACGTTCCTCTTAACGATGGATCGAGTTTCCTCGAACGCGATAAGCTTGTCAAATTACTGAAACGATTAAGGGAATTCAATTCCTCGAGTAAACGAGTCCACAGAGTCAATGTTGATGTTTTTTAGGATTGCGACTTTTTCCGGGGACTAAAAAGAAGCCAAGATGTCTGCCAACAGCGGAGAATGGACGTCGCTTCTGCTTGACAATATAACTCCAAGGGGTAATCTAGGTCTAAAGCTTTGGGCTCTTTTCGGTTCTAGAAAATCCTGCCTTCGCGTACGGCGTTTAAATAACGCGAGACACGTGTCGTTCGATGGTACATCGACAGTAATAAGAGACTTAATAGGAAATTAATAGGAAATTTCATTGGAAAGTCAGAGATTAAAAGGGAGCTACTCGTTTACCGAGCTCTTTTCCTCGGGCAAGAAAGTTGACTCGGCGCTTACGTTCAGAGGAATACCAGTCGAAGAAAGCGCGAGTACGGAAATTCGTTCGTATTCTATTCGATCGTTGCCGAGGAAAATGTAAGGCAACTATTTCAATCACTGTTCTCTCGTAAAAGTTCACGAATCTCCGAAAAGATTCTTTCGACTTCTATAGGATATAACGAATATTATTTTTATATTATATCTCTTACTCCTCGGACAAATATCCCACAAAGGCTCGCAAGCAAACGACGAAGGATAGCCGAAAACGAATAGTTCCTCGGTGGTTGGTTGCGATAAGTTCGGCATTCGGGATTAAATTATTCCTCGGAAGTTTCTCTAATAGGGAACGGATCTTGCCGAGCAAAGATACAAAGTTTATATTACGATAATCGTAGGTAGGAAATCCCTCGTATTTTCATCCAAGACGAGGAAAATCGCGTTGAGACGAGGTTAATTCGTTCCTGCGACAACGAAATGATTTTTCACGAGGTATCCCTCGCTTGATATATTTCCAAACGTGACTGGGTGCGTGGTAAGGCTACGGCGCGGTCGATGGGCACCGAGGAGCAGGCTGCACGTTAAAGCGTGTTAGGGAAGGAACGCAGCTTGGGTTAGGAGCGGGCGCGAAGGATGTTCGACGGCACGTTCGCCTTAAAAATTACTGACGATATTTCAGACGCGGTAATACGCGGAGTTTAACTACACCGACCAAATAACAAGAGCAAGACGAATGAAGTACTTTGCCTTACATAATTCATTCTCGCTTTTGCCGCTGCCTTCGTGGCAAAGCGACAAAGGAGCGTGCCGTATTCGTTACGCGTCGGTTGACCGCCTTAATCGGACGAGACGAATTGTTAACCTTTTCGTCATCGCGAGCCTGACATCGGAACGTTTCTATCAAACTATTCGCCGAATACTGAACCGAAACTATCCGCAGTTTTTCTTCCGTTACGAATTAATTCCAAGCTTTCAGACGTGTTGGAAGAGAGATCGTGAAGCAAATAAATCGATGGCAGTACACACATTTCGAGGTAACGTGCAATTTACGAAAATTATTATAAATAGCGTTATAAGTCACGTTTATCAGCCTTCCTGGGTTAAGTACGCAACTGTAGCACCTATAATATAATTTTTCTCGATCAGAAGGGCTTAAAGGGCGATATGGAAGGAAAAAGCGGGATATTGAAATTTTCTAAAGATTGCGAAAAAATGAATCGTCGAATTTTTAGAATTTCGTACACTTTCCCGGAGGTTTTCGAGCTGCTAAATACGAACTTGGAGTCAAAAATTCCATATGACCTTCCATTTGATCAATTCTTGACGAGTAACTATAATCGCCCTGATTTAATGAATCGAACGATCGAGTGATTTTAGAAACGTTCGCACGTGACTTTTCGATGAAATCATCGAATAAAAGACGAGAAAGTCCACAATTCACGAAGTAGCCACCAATAGTCACGTTCGACGTTGTACCCGAGGAAAAGATGCGTCAACTTCGAGCGCGCAAAAAATCAATTCGACTTTGAATGCAGACATCGTAATAAAAATTGCTCCGATACGTTTAAATGAGAGCAGACCGGTTCGCCAATGACGTCCCGATGTGATTTTCCCACGGGGAATGTCGGCAAAAATCGTCTCGTTGATTAAAATTACAAATAGAGAATTACATTGGCGAAAATTTGCGTTTCCCCTGTCTCCTGATATTCGCTCAGAGCGTACGAACGGTGCCTCTCGTTATCGAGGCATCGATTACGAATCGTTCGAACTTGCCGTACGACGAAAATTCACCTGCGATTCGAGCAAAAGGGAGAGAAAGGATAAGAAAATCGAAATTGTTCGTCGACCCTTCGACGAGTTAAATTCTTTCTCCCAGTAAAAGGAAAAGATTTTAGGGAAACGATTAAAGACCGAGACTGGAAGGAAGAAAGGAGCGTGGATGGACGACTGAAATCGAGTTCTCGAATTCGTGAAAAATAATTCTCCCGTAATGGGTCCACTCGCTAGCCAAGACTTTCGCCAGGGGTTTGAAGAGGGACGAGTCGAAGTGGCATATAATGGCTTCCGTCGTGACTGTTTAAGCGACGCAACTTCGTGGCCGAGGACGAAGATGGCTCACCCTCAGCCGGATACAAACTATCGCTTCGTATCGTCCGCCTCTGCATGTCCGATCGAATTATCGTTCCACGTCCCTCCGGCGCCCCTCCACGGGCATCGAATCCATCGCAGTCGCGCTTCGTTTTGTCTCTCCAACGAATCTTCGAGCTACGACGAACTACCCTACGGCGATCGACCATCCGTCCCTTCGTTCGCGACTTCGTCCATTCTCGCTCCAGTTCGACACGCGCTCCTCCAATCGCCCCGTAACCTCGGCAACTTCCGTCGTACGTTCCCAGTCGACCATTTCCAATTCCAGTCGTTCATTTTCAATCGTGTCGCGGCAACCGAGTCTGCGTTATCGAGCGTTCGCGAGACATCGTCTAATAATACAACAACGTAACGAACGAGTGCTTAGAGCGGGTCAAGATTTTATGCGGTTTAATCAAAATCGATCGTAACGTCCGTACGACTCTCCGTACAGTTTCGTTGAATCTGGACGACTGCGACGCCGACGATGGTGTTTCCTTCCTCATTGCGCGGAAAATTGCTTTTAAAGTAATCCGGAAATCCGCATTATCTGAATATTTATTATATACCAACCTGACCGGAAAATCGATCGGCGAGACCGAACGTTTTAGGTTCGGTTAATATCGTGAAATATTGTGGGTACGCGAGTTCGAGTAATTCGATCGAAATATATTTTAATTCGTTCGAAAACAGTAGTTCGTATCGATGTTCGCGCGACTCGTAGGCGCGCGGACGCGTCGTTCCTCCAAAGTTAATTTCAGACCGAGGAAGTAGCGTTCCACGCGCGCCTGCGCCATTATCTTCGTAATAAACAATTCCATTGAAGCTATCGAGACGCGAGGCAGGCGGCCGCCAATGAAAACATTCCTAAAATTTGCGCTAATAAAGGACGGTCCATAGGAATGCGCGCGATTTGAAATGGAAACGAGAGGAGCGTCGCGCGCGAGAAGACTATCTAATTTAGACGAAATTAAAGTACACGGCCTGGAAATTGACGGTGCATCGCAATACTTTACCGCACGTGCCTTCTATGGATGGGAATGTCCATCAAATATTCACCGTTCTGCCGGAGGCATTCCTGAGTACGGTCGAAAACGGCGGGCGAGCCTCGATGACACACATCAACCGAAATACCTTCGAGGATACGGTCCTCTAATTCATGGCAATGGGGTGCCCGCGACGCAACAAATAATCCCATAAAAGTAAATCCGGAATTGACAAATCCGGAGGCACGACGGGAAGAGCAACATCGCGGTTTCCGACGCTAAGATCGATCCGCTTCGTCGAAGGACGCTTAATTCGCTCCGTTTTCTCGTTTTGTCTTCGACGGAGTAACGAACGACGAATCTACGGAAGAATTGTAATTAAACTTCCAACTGCGCGAGGAGCTTGTAGAGTTCTTTGTCGTTCCGAATAATTTTTTGTCGAGAAACGAAATTACGGTCGATAGACTTTTTATAGTAATTTTAACGTCGACCACGTAGCGTAACAAGTTAGAGAAATTTTCGAAGAAGAATAACTGGGTAAGGCGAGTTTCGACTAGGACGGGTTAATTCGTTAATTTCGATTGAAGAATTAACGCGGATACTTCGATATACATCCGATCGCTTCGAAATTTCAAATACACCTTTAACTCTTGCTATTTCTTTTGCTTTAATCGAAATTAACTCAAGCACTTCGATATTCTTTTAAATACGCTTGATTGCTTCGAAAAATGAAACAACTACGTATAATTAATAGGATTTTTCCTGGAAGTATCGCGCTTGAATAATTCCGTGCTGAGCTAAAAGTAGAAATTTCATCGTAATTCCGGCGACGAATCTCGAGCGATGTAAGGATTAAAATACAAACAGACGTCCGACGAAGTTGCGTAGGACGACAACGACTATCGAACGTTCACAAAAGAAAGCGGAATATATTGAAAAACATTTCCGAACTATTCGTCGACGTCGTCGTCCTAGCGGTGGTCGTCTCCCTGTCCATCGACCTCGATCACTCGCGCGCCGCTGATGGCAAAGAGATCGACTGGTACTCACGTACTCGCTGTATCGGGCGACGGTCGAAGCGTCGAGACGCGCACGACTTACCTGCAACAAAGAAGAGAAACGGCGTCGTCAGTAAAAAAAAAAAAAATAGGCGGGACAGGGCGGTCGCGCCTACGCGTTTTAATCGATGGGAACGAGTGAAAGTCGCCGTGAATTAATGTCCGGCGAACGTATTGCCGGGCAAAACGGCTCGGACGGAATCGATCTACAGATTAAATTTTCATTTACGGTAACGCCTGTGCCTTTGCGTAGCAACGGTGCAAATTCGCCCGCTTCACTGCTTCGCCGGGGGTTCATTAAAGCGGGCCGGCTCTCGTTTAATCCCCGTGAATCTACCGAAACCATGTTCGATAAACATTGCCGCAACGCAGCGATTTTCTTTAGCGGCTGAGTTAAGATCACGTGGGAAGGGGATCGTATGGCGCGAGGGAAGAGGCAGCCTCGCGCTAGGAGCCGTTACCAGAAACGGGCTAGAAGAAGGATTTTGCTTTACAAACAAGCCCCACCTACTCCTTCTCCTCCCTCTGCTCCTCTTTCTCGTCCATCGCGTTCCCCTCTAGCCGCGAAGATTGCTTGCCCGATCGATCAACGATTACGACGTGTGCCGTGCGAACCGGCGAAAACTCAAAGCCAAAAGCACGTTATCGTGGCACGAACTCGAGCGCCCTGCGATATCGAGAGGCGACGACGATGGGCGCGGTTAAGTCGAGGGCGTTTTTTCCCCCAGGAATTTCCGTCGGGCGTTCGCGAAACTACCTCGTGCTGGGGAAAGAAGTAAACAATGTTGATGAAAGGTTTTGTAAAATTTGGTTGTATCGATACGAAACGTTGATATCGATGATGAATCGAGTTGAAGCCAGTTGACATCTGTGATTTTAAGCCGATTCGTTGTCCGTATCCATCGTGCGGCTACTTGTTCGTCGTTTAATCGCGATGAATTTTAACATCGACGAGTTTATGAAATCTTGATCGAAGTTTTCAATTATTGGCAAATTATCGCGAGTCGACGTTTCTAGCCAAAGGGTTAAGTGGGTCGTCCAAGGCTAACGAAAATAAATATTCATCGTTGAACGAAAGAATGAGCGATCGTTCGCTCAAGTTCTCTTGAAATTATCGCGTCGTGTTCATCGGAGAAGCAATAAAATACCGTCGAGATCGTAATTATTGAAATGTGCGTAAGGAGAAGTTCTGCGATTCGTTCGTATCGGAGTAGGAAAATCGATGACGTTGAAGAGACAGGCCACCGGACAAATCGTCATCGGTAATTTAGTTCAACTTTGAAAGCAACTCCGAACCGATCGGTTCGATACGCTTGAAACTCCTCCTTGCGTGTTGAAGGAACATCGCGAAACTCGAGTGCGCACCCTCCAGCACATTAAGGGTGCCCATTTTCTCACTATCGTCGTTTGTTACCGTGAGATTGCATAGCTCGTCGATCGTGGTAATGCCACGTCGGGTAGGACGCGAACCGCCGCAAAAAAGCAATCGCTCGATCGCCTCTTTCGACCAAAGTGGTACAGCGTAAGAAACTTTACGAGTTCGTCCTCGCGATAAATTCGTCCTTTCCTTCGCGGCCTTCGTTAAGAACATCCTCCCGGACGTCAAAACATTTTTCGGACACCGTTAAAAAATATATTAGCCAAAAATCGACGATAACTAATCAACATTCGTATTGAGTCGAAAAAATTAGACCCTTTCCCTTTCGATTTCCAACAGAGAAGGACAGAACGAATGCTAACGACTCTACGAGAACCTCTTTCAGTACGTCAAAATATTTTTCAAACACTTTTTAAAAATTATTTCAAAAAGTTGACGATAAACGATCATTCGCCTTTGCACGAAGAATCGCGAGTCTCATCCCCTTTTTAGTTTCCAGTGGAGGAGGAGCAGCCGAATACTCGCTCCTCGTACATGCAAGCGGTTAGTTCTGCCTACGAGTCCAACCACGAGGTATTTTCTTGGTCGAAAGCGAATTAGTCCGGCTCTTGATGTTCCCTTACCGGAGGCGACGGTTCCGCTCAATTAAAGTGCCGTTAACCTTTTCCCACAGTGGCGCGTTCCGCGCGTTACTCACCAATACTGGCGATGGCAACACCAGCAACAGCAACAGCGGCAACCTGACGGCATAGCGTGACCCGCGCGACTCGAATCGTTTCTCCCGCGTAATCCGTAAACGTTCATCCGGTAAGAGCAGCCGGTGCATCGCGACGAGCTCATCGGTATCGTCGGAGGGAAAGAACCGAAGCGGAAGGGCCGAAGCCGTAACCGCGACGTCGTTACGCGCCGTCCTTCAACCTAACGGCGGATAATTCAATATTTATTTGCAATTACACGAAGACGATTAGAACACGATGGCATTCGATATCCACTAGTAATGCCGCTATTAGAGCCAACGAGAGATCGATTGCGTCGCCTCGAAGGACGGACACCGGTTGCGAAGCTACGCGCTTCTTTATTCGAGAATCGAGGGAACGACTATTCGATTACGGCTACCGTACGGTCCTTCGTATCGTCGTGGCAACGATTAGCGAGATTAGCGATAATCGCTCGAGCGATGAATACGCTGGAGTTCACACGGAGGATGTTCCGGCGTTGTTCGACTTCTCTGACGAATCCAGCAAGTCCAACCGCGATTACCGTTGGGCTACAATTTGTACGACACATTTCAGATCTATCTTAGTATTCATAAAATCGTTTATAGATCGAACAACTTAGTTTACCGAGTTTAAGCCTGTGAACTCGGATTCGATTCTCGATCTTGCGTGACTTGGTCGACGATTCCTCTTCGGCAAAAATTCAAAAACGTCCTGGTGGAACCAACGCGTTCCATCGAGATCAATAAAATCATGAAAGCGCTCGAGTTCAATCCGATGATCGTCGGATATCACTGTGCAAGCTTCTTATTCGCAATAGGAACACTTCTCCGCGCAGGCAATTCAACATCCGGGAAAATTCAACACGGAAAAAGAGAAGGCAGGTCGATACGCAAAGTCATCATCGCCGTATACTCTAAGACGTTGAAGTAAGATGACAACGAGGTAGACAAGAGCCAAAATGCGAAGGACAGACAGCGGATGAGCGAAAACTCGACTCGGTGCGGCATCGAACTTATCCAGGCAAGGGGTAGGCGAGTGGAGGTCTCCGAGCGGTCGGTACGTACACAGGAGTCGAGGAGCGAGAGAGAGAGAGAAGGAGTCTGGGGTGGCAGGAGTTATGTGGGATATTCGGTGACGCGACGACTTTTTCGAGAACGTCGATATATCTGTCCCGGTGTGTACTTTGCTTCCTTCCGAACGTAGATCGACCCCCACTTCGCTCTCGTCCTCGTCGAGGCTTTCTCTTTGCGCCTTCAACTTCGCCTCTCCCGCGAGCCCAGTCGAGCAAAGTGAAGCGAGGCGCTTGGCCGTCGTCCAAGCTTGAATTTTCAGCCGACGACGACAACGACGGCGCGTTACGATAGGCGAAACGTTACGATTCATTGCACACGCCAAATCGTCTCTGCCGCGCAGGACGACGACAAAGCGTGGAGCCGAGTACGAACAGGCTTGCTGCACCTAGCAACTGTCTCCCAGCAGTCGACTCGCCTGAAACGCGTCCAGCTCCCTCGCGATAACGTCCACGTGCGAATTCAGCTTCTCCTCGGCCCCCCGATCCACCCAATCGTCTCCTCCTTGTCACGGTCGTCGTCCAACTACCACCAATTGGGACACCGAGTGCGCCGAATTCCACGGGTGATTATTCCCACCGCGTGTTCGCGCACGCACGACCGTCGACCGCGTCGTTCCTGGCTAACAATCTGGCTTGTTCTTTACGAGGCGGTGCGCCGTCATCCTCGCAGTTTCGTAACTTTTCGGCCGACCCTCGAGAACACGCGGCCGATTAGTCGCAGCGCGTGTCACGACGGCTAGGAGGAATTGAAGAAAGGAGCTTTTTCTGCTCCTTGCGCGTATCGCTTGGGACGTTCTGGCGATTTCTGACATTCGGGACGCGAGAATGGTTCTTGGCGTTTATTTTAAGCAAGATTATAAGAGTCTTTGTGATTACGAAGTTTTAGATCTCGATGGAAGATCGATTCTTTTTTAAACCTTTAAATTCAATGAATAATTAAATCATTTTGAAAGTCATTAACACTTTGACTATCGAACTGCTAAAAAAATTCTCTCAACTTTTCATTAGATATTTACCAAATAATGTCAAAATATGGGCAAACGAGTGACATGGCGTTCAGACTTAACCTCTCAGGCCACGAAGGGGTCGTAAGGAGCAAGACTATGCCAGCGATTTTCCGTCAAATCGACGAACAGGCAGGGAGGCAAACGGATAGATAAAACTAGCGCGACAGATCGCTCGGTTAGATGCATGAGAGGGAGAGAGAGAGAAATATAGACGAATAGAACGGTGAGAGAGACAGAGAGTGATAGAAGGTCTCTTCCAGAGCCGCCGAACTGCCCCACGCCGTCCGTCTACACGAGGATTGGTTTACCGGTCCCTCCGGGCTTCGCGTATCACCGACAAGTACCGTAAATGCAGCTATTTTAAATCTACATCCTGCAAAGGGTAGTAAATTGCGAAATAATTACGTTTGCCCCGTGCGCGCCGTCGATAGGGCCGGCTACGCGAGGAACGGCCGAAGAGGGGCGCGGAGAATATACTTCGCGTTTTCAAGCGCGCTACGCCAATCCGGCTTCCCTCGAGGGAGATAATATTACGTTCTGCAAAAAAAGAGAGAGAGGGAGAGAGAAGATAGAAAGAGAGGAAGGAAAGATGTAATGGGTACCCGTGTACCGTGTTATTCGACCGAGCAAAGGGAACGTCGTGGCTGTACATCTGAAGAGGTTATACATTGAGAAATTTTATCCCTAATTGGTTATGCGATACCGCTTTAACGAAACGCACCGAATCGCGCTGCTATATTCTACCACCGACGAATAATCGGCGTTTCGAGTTGCCGCGTCCTTTGCGAGAACGATCGTGACTTGCCCCTGGCTTTTGCCTTCTTTTTATCTTTTCTTTTTTATTTTCTTTCTCTTTTTTTCTTCATCTTGTAATAGCACTTTCGTCACGAATGGGATATCAAGCTCCACTCCGATGGTCTCCTTTTAGAGCGAATCGACGAGGGATACGAATTTTTTGCCGCGCGCACGTCGAAATGGGGACAATTAGAGATTCTCGTCGATTCGACGATGTCTTTCGGCGTTGGCGGAAACCGTAGCGCTCGGGTGGTCGTTACGCGTTCCGCTCGTAACGTTCGAATATGGCTGGATAAGGGTTTCCTCGAATGCCGAGTGAGTAGAAATTCCGGATTCGTATAGAAATGCATGCTTTGGCACCTTGTTCCGACATCGCGGTCTTTTATATTCGCATAGAGAAGAATCGAAATCGAGGAAGGGAAGGCAGGCTGAGAAAAGGCGGAGTTGCGGAATAAATCGTCGTTCGTACCGTTAACTTACGCGTGAAAATTCTTTTTATCGATTCAATCCGATCTCTTATGAGAGTCAAACGATTAGTATGTGATTCGGACTGCTTCTCCCATTTCTCGGGGAAAAAATTGATCGACGAAAGTCCTTTTGCAAATAATACTTCGCGATAACGAACTTCTGATCTCGAAGGAAAAATCGTTAGAGCGTAACTCGTAAACGAACTTCGTAATCCAGAAGTGCTGGCTGATAATTCGAAGAACATCCCGTTTGCCAGTACGAAGGCGATTCCATCGTAGGAGTAATGGACGCAGGAGCGCGTCGAATGGAGGCTTCTTTTACTTTCCAATTTGCTAGGCGATATTTTCGGCCGAGTTCTTCCGGTGTTTTATAAGGTCGTTGCCAAGGTTGCGCTAATCTTCGCTGCAGCGGCAAGCTTCCCGATAAAGTACCCGCTCACGGGAAAACATCGTTGCGCAAGCCGTCTTATCTTACTCCGGTATCTCGGTCGACCTTTAACCAGAAAAGCCCTCTGTACATCGCGTCTGCTTCTTTACGTAGGAATTTCATATTCTCGAAGTAAGAAATTTACCAAATATGCCGGGAAACGCGTTCGCGAAGCCTTCAGAAAACGGACCTCGCGAAGTCACCTTGAATGTTTTAATTCCAGATGGAGGAGTGCCAACTGGATGTATTAGAAAATGCTTCGAATCGATTCACTGCTGATCATCGATTCATAAATGACGATCATCTTGCGGAAGCTAATCGAGTTGCCGAAAAGCGTTTAACGTTCGACGTTTTTTTTTT
>JAITYT010000528.1:1952207-1964916 GCA_025433975.1 Liostenogaster flavolineata
GGTTTTTCGTTAATCGCGTTAGGGTAACCGACGTTAACTTTGTGGCTGTTAATTGCCACGTCCGAAGACTAAGCAACGACCGCGTAACAGGAATTTTGGCCAGCGACACCGGACGTCACCGGGTTGATGGAATATACGAGGGTCCGGATGGGACGCGAGCAGGCTGCCGCCGCTGCTGGCTTACCCCGCTCGCAGCTCGCAAACGAAGCGCAAGGAGGCCGCTCGTTATCATCTAACGAGAGCTCGTTATAACGGTCCTAACAAATCCTAAATTCCAGATCGCTTTTCGCGTCCTTCCCACTCACGGCGAAAGATATTTTTTCACGTTTGATATCGTTGAAGACGAGGACAACGACGTCCATCGGACGAACGTAACGCGATTCCCCGTGTCACAGTGCTGCGCTGCTTCGCGTTTCGACGAGGATAATGGCGGATGAAACGTTGGTCCTACGATCAGAGGGAGAAATCGCCATTATCGCTCGTTTACCTTTTTCCAAAACGATACGCAAGATGATTTCATACGCGTACGTGTACGAACATAAAAGAAATAAGACCGAAATACGGGCATTTCCCCGTGACATTTTTCAAGATCGTTGGAAACGTCCAAAGGCAAAAGTCGTAAATATCGCGAATTTATTCGTTCGAATAACGATTCGCAGGATGATTCTGATTGAAACAGTGACGCGTAGGCGAACGAAAATAAAGGAAATAAGACCGAAATACGAGTATTTCCCTCGGGCGTTGTTCAAGATCGTTAAAAAGCGTTCAAAGGCAAAAATCTCAAATTTATCCGTTCGAATAACGATTCGCGGGATGATTCTGATTCGAACAGCGATGCGTACGCGGACAAAAATAAGAGAAGTAAAATCGAAATACAGGGATTTTCCCGGAACATGTTTTAAGGGCGCCAGAAGCGTTCCGTCCATCCTGGTATTTCCAGGTAACGGCTACGGATTTCGAGCGAAACGGATATATAGAATGCGATTGCAAGGTACTTCCTACGATGAATCCACCGATGCGTTTGTTTCAACAGGGATTCGTACGCGTACGTTATCGTTTTACATCGATGAAAGTAACGAATCCAAAACATGCGAAAAATCGAACTTTCGTTCTGTGCGTAAGATGAAAAACGTTTCGAGTTTCACCGATGATTCAAAACCCAATGCATCGAAGACTAATTTCTCGTTCGATTCCCACTTCTCTTCCAAAAATTCTCCAAAAATTCGAACGTCACGTCAGACATGTAAACACACACTCACGGACGAACAGCCATAAAAGCATGAAATTCCCTCGTGTTATAACGCGCGAGGAAGCGGAGTCGACGGTCGTCGCCGAAATCACCCAAGATTCGATCGAAGGATCTCCTGGTGCCTCCGCGCGCGTCGGAAGTCGATCAACGACGTTGTTATTTCCCAAGGAGGGACACCCTACTCGCGACCGAGTTTCGTCCGATCGGTTTTTGGTTGGCATCCAAGCGCGCATCGCGTCGTTCGACCAAGTACTTGCACGTATATGGTCCACGAAGATAGGGAGGAGAAGAAGAAGAAGAAGAAGAAGAAGAAGCAGAAGTATAAAGGGTGGTGGGAGGTTTGGATGGGAGGGTGAGAAGCGAGGAAGCGAGAAGTCGAGGCGCCATAGCGCCGCCGATCTCGATCAGGGAAGCTAACCTCAGGCCAAAGAGCGAGCGGCGAGGAGACGGCGGCTGCGTCGAGGAGGATGAGGCTCAGGGACGCGGGGAGGGCGAGGGAGCGCAGGAGGAGGAGGTCAATGGCAAGAGGACCGCCGAGATCAATTTGCGCGCCGTTGCGCGTGACAGTGTTGCCAGCGAGCCAATTCACGCGGGTATAGTAATTAAACTGCGGTTTAGCGTGGCTGGAGCACCTGCCGTTACCAAATTGCAAGTTATGCCGGGCGTCATTCAGCGCGTTACCGAATCGCGATGTCTCGCCGCTGGGAGTCGACTCGCGCGACTCCAGGGCCCGCTACTTTTAATCGGTACGATAATCGGCACCGTTTGTTCCTCCATACAAATATTAGAGGCAGCTGCCGGACAGGTAGTTCCAACTGACGCTGGTAATTGCTTCCAACACTTCGCTAAATACGCGCTGGAATTCCAGGACGATCGGTTCGAATTTTGCCAGCTATGGCGGCACGAGAGTCTTCCGATTACGTGGAAATACGAACTCGAGGTTGGTTCGATGCTCGACGACGCTCATTGGCTCTCCTTGGCGTTCCGAGGGAGTCCAGTGTCAGTTTTGGTGGAAGGTGACGTCGTGACATCATCTTGACCGATCGGTGACCATAAATTGCTCTATTTAGTTCGTTTCTGCTCGATGATAAATCGAGTATCAATCGAATGTCCGCGACTCTTAATCGGGGTGATAATCGTCAACATTCGCTCCTCGATACAAATATTAGAGGCAGCTGCCGGACAGGTAGTTCTCACTGATGCTTGTAATTGCTTCCAACGCTTTGCTAAATACACCCAGAAATTCCAGGACGATCGGTTCGAATTTTGCGAGCTATGGCGGCACGAGAGTCTTCCATTTACGAGGAAATACGAACTCGAGGTCGGTTCGATGCTCGACGACGCCCACTGGCTCTCGTTGACGTTTCGACCGAGTCGAGTGTCAGTTTTGGTTACATCGTGACGTCATCGTAGTCGATCGGTGAGCGTAGGCTGTCCTCTTGGTTCGTTTTTGCCTGAAGGTAATAACGATGACGAGTGATCGCGAGCCGTTTAATTTATTCGAAACTCGACGCCGGAGAAAATTGCGCGTGCTTTCGAGCTCCGACGATAAATAGAACGTAAAACAATAACGCCCGTGATAATCGTTGTGTATCGGATTGCTTTGCTGATCGACGCTTAATTAGAACGCCGAGCCAAGGAAACACGATAACCGACGGACTCTGCGAAACGAATGAAACTGAAAAAACGCGCTAAACGATCGAGGCGCGTTCATTCCCGAAATAGCGCAAGGAAGTCTAAATGCTTCGGTCCGGCAAACTGGACCGACCATTCAGTATTAGGAGTTTCGGTTAGTCGTGCTTTGCGACAGCAATGAACCGTGCTCGGCAGTACGCTTCGACGCGTTTGATCGCTGATTTTCGCTCCTCGATTATTGCCGGTCGCGCCACTCGTTGACACGAACCACTAGTCGATTTATAGTTTTAAACGCAGCGATTTCTCTCTCTCTCTCTCTCTCTCTCTCTTTCGAAAAATTGCTCCTTCAGTGCAGTCACAATTGTATCCTGAATCTAATACAAGTCAAGGAATCGAAATACGTTTACTCGAGTCGCAAATCATGACTTTCAAGCGAATAATTCAAAGCTACACTCTTTGTTAACAGTATTAGACGTATCGTAAATCGTTAATATAAGAGTTTTATCGAGTCTTACTAAAATTTCAATTCGCTTGAGGATTCAGTACAAACGAAACGAACAAATATACGTTTACTCGATTGAAAGTTCATGTCTGCTAACCAAAAAAGCGTTCTGACCTGAAATTTGAAGGACAGACACCGCTCACGCAAGGATAGACAGAGAAGGACGCTCACCGTCCTGCAAAAAAATAATTCCCAGACCGTACAGAGCAACCTGAGCCGAGCATCAAGTCAGAACGAAAGGGATTAAAAAATAATTGCGCTATCCGCGGTACCAGCCATGCGTTTCGGGTTTTCGCAAAAGGCTATCGACCGAGGTAATTAACGACTCGCCGGGAAAAAAGAAAAGCGTTCTGCGTACCGCTTCATTAAAAAAAAAAAAATGATAACGAACAGACACACGCACACACGTACGTAAGCGTTTTAATTATCGCGAAGAAAATATACGTCGCGCTTTTGTTCACTGGTGAATCGTTATTGGCTTATTCGCGAGTGAAACATCCAGGCATTTTCGTCACGTACCATCGAGGGCAACGAAATCTTCTCGATGGAAAGACGAAGACAACGCGAAGAATATCGCGACAGTTCTTTCTCTTCGACTCGAACTGAATCTTCCCGAAAGACGTCGCAGACGTGAAAACGTTTCGAGTTTGCTCGACTAGGTGGAAGCTCGCGTTGCCTGACGGAAGGACGCCTTAGCTCGAGGATTTGCGGTTGCCAGGACAATTGATTCGACTGGCAGAGCTCGCGTACGAGCGACTACCACGACGCCGGCGCGATGCTCTAGGAAGGATAACGGATCGAGAATCAAAGGAAGAAACCATCCACCTACCTACCTATCTACCTACCTAGCTACCTAGGTACATACCTATCGTCCTACGTCGATCGTCTGATACAATCCGTAATTGTTGTTCCATCGCGTGGCTTTAGCCGTAGATTACAACACGATCTTACGGGGAATTGGGATTCTCGAGGACGTCGTCGACGGCGCCGCCGGCATCGACGAGAATCGAATCGTTTCGATGGTTATCGCCGCGAAATCCCATTGGATGATACGAATGGGAGGAAGGAGAGAGAAAGAGAGGATGTCATGAGAAACAATACATGCGACCAACGCGATTCGACACGAATCCGAATATTAATTTCTTAAATCGTCGTCTTTGGGAATTCGATGGACTTTCTTTTTCCTATTCATTTTCTCTCTTCTTCTGGCTTATTCGCATAAATAATACGATCGAATGAGACAGGACAAGGTTAGAACAAAAACGACGCCAAGATGAAACAAAAGATACGACTAACGCGATTCGACTGGAAACCGAATACTGACTTCTTAAATCGTCGTGTTCGGAAATTCGATCGACTCGGGTTCCGTGTTCTTTCCTTCGTAGTTCCTTTCTTCTCTTCTTCCAGCTTATCCGTCGTGGCGTACGTTCGCATCGATTTTTTCGGATTCGCGCAGCGTCGCTCGCCTAACGCTTTTTGCGAGAAAGCTTATAGGTGCCACGTCGAACGCAATTCCACCGCTACAGCCGGCTTTTTCGAGGATCGACGAAGACCGCGCTGAGAATGACGTTGCACGGTGAAAATGACATCCTTCCGCAAGAAAATGAACGCGGATTTATCGAAGGCAAAGCGCCGTACCGTCGCAAAAACGTCGAGGCTTTTTTTTGGGATTGTGCTTTTTTTCGACGCGTCAGAGAACGAACGAAAGTCGTTGGAGTTTCCTCCAGGCGCTAGAAAATAGTCGGTCGGAAATTTTAGAACGAAAGCGTCGATTCCGACGGCCTATCGCGGAAAACGATGGACGACGCGTCGTCGCGCTCCGCCAATTATTAACGGACTATTCCTAGGTGCGATCGATTAATCGAACGGGACTTAAGCGCGGCTCTGGCCGCACCTGGTGCTCGTCCATCACTCGTGGGCACCGCGCTCATTTATGTACACGCGGATATCGAGCGTCGTTCCGGGGAAAAAGCGATGGCCAGGGGGTCGCGAGGGAGGGTGAACACTCTGAAACGAACACGATCCGGAGAGTGAAAGAGAGAGAGAGGAGAAGGATAAGAAAGTTTCTCCCACTTTTAGCAGTGCCGTGGCGTTCGTTAATAATCGATTATGAAAGATGACGGTTTCTTGGTATCGAGTCGACGCCACGGCGCCGCGATGCAACGTCGACGCCGCTGCGAACTTATTGTTTTAAAGAAACTTTAAATTTATCGCGAACTTCTCGCCCATGGCTACGACTCGCCTGGAAATAATCCCTCATTCATCATCCGATCCGCGAGCGGCTCGAGGGGCAGCGGTGCCGTAAGAAAGAGAAAAAGAGAGAGAATAGAAGGAGAAAACGGGAGGGCAATGGTACGGTGCAACGTGGAAGCAAGGCTTCGTGAAGGATGAGAAGTAGTGGAGGGTGGAGATCGGCGCGTCAGGTTCGTACACGAGCGCTAATCCCTGATTAGTTGTTTCGAGTACGAGAGAGTAATCCGTCCTTCCTTCGTTTTTATTCTACTGCGTACTATTAAGCCTTTTGCCTCTGGTAAATGCGTAATGTCGTTTCCGTTTCTGCCTTTCGCGACGAACCGATCTCCCTGACAGCGTCGTAGAATTTCTGGTCTCGCGATGGAAGAATCATCGAACATTGACCGTGTTAAACAAAAATTTGTCCACGCGTTAAATTAAATACAAGTAGCTCTCCTGCAACACGACATCCAATAAAACAAATTCGCCCTAATGCCTAATAATGAAAATTGCAGAAACCTTTGAACAATACTGTACTTGTACAAGAAACCGGAAAGTCGAAAGGGGTTTGCTGAACTCTTCAGCCCCATAGCGAGAAATTTAAAATGACTTGGAAAGAGTCGGCAAGCAAAGTAAAATTACAGATTTTTTAAAGAAGAAAGTGCAAAAGCTTTAAACGAAGAAAAAAGTTCTGAAAGTGAGGGCGATATCATTCCATCGAAAAAACGTTCTCGGTTGATTACCCGAGCAATGACGACGAAGAAATTTAGGTAATTAAAGTCGCGTTAAATTGAAATAATATTCTTTGTTTCTTATTATGCTTTGTATTGTACATACATCTATATTTTTAATACAAATTCAGTCGTCGATGCAGAACAGAAAACAATATTTATTTTTAATAAGTTCTCGGAACGTAACTCCCCTTTCTTTACTAGCTCTGAGTCTCTTGCAACTATTTTCTAGGAGCCAATCTACCGTGTTATAAGAGGGTTACCTATACGACGATCGATCTCAAGGTCGACGATCGCCTGGAATCGAAAGAATCGCGAAAGGATCGAGGAAAGTGGAGAAACAAGGCCGAGGGAGGAAGGCGTGGCTGGTCGTCATCCAAAAGTATATAATGGACGCGCAAACGCGCCGATAGGAAGAGGACGAGGAGGGGGCGAGCGTAGGCAGGGAAGAAGGGCAGCAAGAGGGGGTTGCGGGAAGGATAGAGTTCGGTCGTAAATCCCGCGAAGCTCGACGAAATCGCGAGAAACCGGTACCGCCCCAACGTTTCGACTCGTTTCGAGAGGAAGGACGATTCTCGCCGCCTCGATTCCACGGCGGAATCGTGCCGTTTTGCACGTCCTGGAAGTAAATCAGCGTAAGTGGCTGAGAAGGATCCCAGCACGGAGGACCAAGGAAAATGGGATAGGCGTGGGTGGCGGGGGTTTGGGGGTGGTTATCGTCTCTATATCACCGGCGAGTCGCGTCCCGCGCTCCGCACGGAGCAGACCAACGTCGAACTTTATCGCGGCGTGGGCCAATTATGGATACGAGGACCGCGTGACCGCGATATATCGATCGTTCCTTGGAGGAAGGAACGAGCCAGCCGGACTCGGGCTCGAGATGGAGGCAGTGCGCGTCCTGGCCGCGGCTTATCGCGTCTCGTCCGTGAAAAAAGGGTCGACGAGTGGCGCTAGGAAGGACGAAGGACGGAGAGAGGTCACGTAAACGCTCTCCCGGATTAAACGATGGACGAGCGACATCCTGGAGAGCGCCGCTCGGCGCATTTGTTTCTATTTGTTCGTCGCATTTCCCGCCGGACTTTTACTCTTAATTGATAAAAATTAAACGCGTTAGTTCGCCTTCTAATTGACAGAAATTAAATCCCGCGCGGAAGAAGAGTTCGTCGTTTGGCCGTTCGGTGAAATTTGAAAAAGTGTCTGGATGGGATCGTTTGATCGCGTTTTCGAGCGCCTTTGGGGGAAAGAGGAGTCGCGCGAGTTCCGGCCTTTGTTCGTTCGACGCGAGGCGGTCGATTATATTATTAAGCAGCAGGTCGTCGTGAAATTTCTGAAAGCTGTCGTAGGAAGGTAAATATTTAGAAGCGGCTCTCCTCTTTAAACTTCCGAAATATGTATATTTAAGGGGGATAACGCGACGAAAGGAGAGGCCAGCGGAGTAGACGCGACCTCGTCGCGATAATTTCCATGAAAAATAGCGCCAGCCAACGAGGAGGTGGAGCGTTTTAGGGTCCTCCTCCTCCTCCTCCTCCTCCTCCTCCTCTTTCTCTTCCACCGAGGAAGTTCATTTAGTAAACCGTCGAGTTTTGGGAATTCATCTCCGGACGATTTTGGGGCGGCCTTTACGACCTCGCCCGACTAACGTTTCCCCTTCCACCGAGCTCGTCTCGAAGTCGGCCCTCCACCAGCGCCGCAAGAAGTGGCAATAAACGTCAGAACGCCTCGGTAATTAAAACTAAAGATACACGCCGAAAGGGAAAAACAAAGAGGGAGTCTACGAGCCGCCAGTGAGGAGAACGTCTCAAGAAGGGTCAGCGCGTAACGACTAGGGAAGAACGACGGATCTCGTTCCTCGAGATTAATCCCGATCGGAATGACGAATCGAGACGAAGACCGCTAAGCGTCGTTGCTCTTTCCATCGCTTTAAACGCTCGTACGCGCCTCCTTTCTCGAGGAACGTTCTTAGAATTCGCGTCCGTGTTACCTGTTGCTTCCGTAAAACCAGTCGTGCTACGAGGTCGCGATCTCTCGTACGCCTTCGCGAACGTAGAACGTCGAACCTGCCCACTGCTAGATTTTCCTAATTCATCGGCAAGAGCAGCAGATCAGCAACCTAGCGTCATCATCCCTTCGACAAACGTCTCTTTTCATAAGAAGTCTATCAGACTTCCTCTCTAAAGAAAATGTCGCTGCATGTTCATCGAAGGAGCGCGTCTCTCGAAACGAGAGTCCGATTAGCAGGGGGAATAACCACGGAGAATGTCGGCTTTCTTTGCGTCGAAACGTCGAAGGCACGAGCAACCGTCCTTTTCCTTTCTCGCTATCTTTTCTTACCCCGCCGCACCTTTCGAGGGCACCGAACCGAAAAATTTAGCTAGTTCCTGATTTGTACGAGCGGTTACAAGACCCGCCAGCGACGATGCGACCAGGAAGAATAAGAAAGAAAAAGAGAAAGAGAGGCAGTAGAAGCAAAATGGAAGGCAGGACGGCGACATGAAAGACGGCACGGATTCCTTTGCGTTTATACGGGGTATCCTTCCACAAGGAAGCCGAACCGTTGACTCGGGGTTCACCATCTCCGAAAGGAAACTTAAGGAAACATAAAGTAACTTTTGCTCCACGCCCTTAGTTCCTCCATCATCTTGGGAGGGGTTTCCATCCAATCCCCTTGCAATCGGCTCGTGCTCCACCTTTCCGCAAAGCTCTCTGCACCGTCTTCCAACGGCAAGAAGCTTCTTGGACCCAGCGTCGTGCGCGACTCGCTTAAGAACCCAAATCCTATTTCGATTCGTCCAAACGGCGGGAACCTCCTAGCCCTCTGGACGTGTTCCACTCCCTACCTAGGTCATACCGCAAAACCTTCCACGAACGATCGGTCCTTCAGCCTCGGCGGTTGTCAATTTATCGAGACACGCTCGCGAGACATTCATAGGACACCGTTGTAATCAGCAGCGCCGTGTTACGTCGCTCTTACGCAGCCCGATCGAACTGGCGCGGACGAAGGCCATGGCCTCGAGCTTCAACCTCCATCCTCGTCCCGAGGACGCGTTTAACATCGGGGCAAAACCATCGCGCCGAGACTGCGAACTTGGAGCAGACGGAACGAGACAGCGACGGAGATGACAGAGAAACCGCCTTAGGACGAGTCACAGCCCAAGCAAGAAGGATGGTCGTCTGGGAAGCGGAGGGGCTAGGGGAGCACCGGATACAAAATCAAGCAACGCTGCTGAAACACGTGATTCGTTGCTGCTAATCTGCATGCCGAGCCGGGAGCGTGACACCATTGAATATTTAAGATGAAGAAGGCTGCGTGCCTCTCCTCGCCTCTCCACGTAACTGCACGCCTCGTCGACCGACTTCGATGCCTGGTCGTCGCGCACCTACGCTCCTCGGCTTCGTTCGTGTCGCTCTTTTCCCCCGCGCGCGTGTAACTGCCGTTACCTAACCTTCCCCGGCCCTTTCCTACCTCGTAAGAGGCAAGTCTCGAGACTTCCTGGTTTTCATATGCAAATGCGAAACCCCTCGCCCCACCTCCTGCACCTTCTTCGACTCCTTCTTCTCCTACTCAACTTCCAGCGTCTCTCCCACCTCCTCCTCCACCATCTCATCGTCGTTGTCTGCGCGTACGCGCGCTCCTACACGTAGTAGTACGTGGAACGACCCTTCTCGAGGCGCGCGCTTAGCATCCACTAACGGTTACGGGCGAGGAAAGAGAATGGAGTCGCCACCGCTCTACCGACGAGAACCACTCGCCGCGAAGAGAACCCTCGATGACGAGGACCACCCTCTGCCCCCTCCAGCGGCCGATGGAACCTCGCACCAAGGAGCAGAGGCCGAAGAAAAATCGAGAGCCGCGCACGTCACCAGGCATTTACCACCGACTCTCTGGCGATCCTCCTTCGAGAATATATATTTCCAAGCGGTACCGTCTTTCTCGTCGCCGTACACCGCACTCCCAGCCTTGTGGATTTTAATTAACACGAGGGGTCGTCTGGTCGGTCGCTCCTTCTTATTCTTACGATCGGAGTCCCGCGGGCGAGCTAGCGGCCTTATTAGAAATAATGTTTCTCCTAGCGCGCTCGTGTAATTAGCATTTAACGCTGCTCGAAGGAATCTTCGAAGGTTCGAAGGAGGCTCGTCGGATAGCTCGTGCGACAGCGTGGATTATCGCGGAAACGCGAGCGCGATCGTATGATAAACGTCGATAAAATTACAGAGGGAGGAAGACGCACCGTCGGCTCGAAGGCCGCTAAAAGAAACGACGACGAGTAAAAGGGTGAGGACCGAGTAACGCGAGCGTCGGAAGCTCGCGCAAAACGGCAAAGCGAGCAAAATCGACCGTAACTTTGACGACTTCGCAGTCAATTTGAACGCCGATGAAATACCTATTTCCTGTACGCCAGAAGGAGAAGGTGGAGAAAGGGGAGAGGCAGGAGGGGAAGGAAGTAGTCGACGACGACGTGGAAAAAGGGTGGAAAAGCCGACTTGGCGAGAGAAGGAAGAGAAACGATAGAATAGAGGAGAACGAACGGGTTCGAGTAACGCGAGACGAAGGCGATCGGATGACAAGGGTCTGCGAAGGGTAGTGCGACTGCAGGAGCATTGTTTTCCGTCGATAAATTCGACGATGAAATCGAACGAGAGGATCGTTGGCGAGCGTGGAGCGAGCCGGTCGACCGGTGGAGGGGCAAAGTTCGCGAGACTGCCGCTATCGTTGCTAAAACACGATCGTAAAAGCGCTTACGCGACGTTACGCTCGAATTGAGTGTGCCTCGCGGATACCGGAGGAGAACTTTCCTCGTCCGTGCTGCGCCGGAGGAGGGAGAGTGCTTGGAAAGAGGCCGGAGAACCGTCTCGCATTAGTAGCGCGACTGATCGCATATGCGGGCAACGCGAAGTTACGCGCCGCCCGAAACTCTCGTCTTCGGGTCGTCGCGCGCTTGCTCCTTACTTTTTTTAAGGATCGTTTCCGTATGCCGCGCGAGTAACGAGCCGAGAAAATCGCAGCGGAATTCGCGGAGGTACCTTACGACGGCGTTGATGACGCTCGAATGATTCTTCGGCAAGTCGTCGAGAAGAATTCGTGGATAAGAATTCGTCCTTCCAAGATTCTTCGTCGACCGGTCTTTTCCTTCGTTTTTGTACGAATGAAAGACGAAAACTATCGTTGCGATATTTTACCTCGAAGGATAATGTCCCGCTTTTGGGACACGGATAATACGAATATTTTGAGTATTTCTTTATAACAACCGAAGCACATCTTGCCGGCGATAAAAAATATTTTTTAAATATACATCCGACATTTAATTCGCACCAACCTAATACATATACACATACGTGTACATATTTTCTCATTTTCTTGATTATGTTATATCGTGGCGGGTAATGGGTTAATTTCACTCCTTTCCTTTTTGTCGAGGATTTTGATCTCGGGAAGCACTAGGTGCAAAGGCCAGACGATACCTGAGAAGCTTTCGGGTACATATTTATATATACCTGGCGAGGTTCTGTACGAGGGTTGATGCAGACGGAGAGTCAACAGTGAGTATCGAATCACGTTCGGTTAGTCCGATGTAACAGTTTTAGGCGTTCTTCATTGCAAGCTTTATCTTCTTGTAAGAAGGATCGCGATTATCAAACTCGTTATTGCGGAATGTTAATTGTACTTTAAGCGAGAACGAGAAGTAGAAAATATAATACTTTGACAGTTTTCAAGCCGTGTAAATTTTCCAGCCGTTTCCACGGTATTCTCGCTGATGCGAAGTTATCCGTGTGGATGGAGTATGAAGAAGGATCACAAAGAATGGACGTACGTCTCAAGGATGAAAAAAAACTACGCGATTTTTGCAAAGGTCTAACTATTACACCGTGCGCGGACACGGAATGCGTTATTGCGCTACACAGAATTTCGCTCGCTCGAATTATCAAGATTTATGGTTATAAGCTTTCGGCCTTGGCTCCCTTCGCGCTCTAACCCGACCTTCTTCGACCTCTTATTTCCTCGCCTTCTTTCCGGAATCGGCAACCGCGATCGTAATCACCCTCGCCTACGTCACTCGATGATCCTACGAACTCCCAGCACCGACAGCCTAATCTAATCAATGTTTCACCCTATAGAAATATTACGTCCACGCGCTCCACTTTTCAGACACGAAACGAGAATATTTCAATTATTTACCCTCCGGGCAAATTTTCACTCCGATTCGTATTAATCGTGGAATTTAATTCGAGAAACGACGTCAACGTTAAAACGTCGCAGTATATCCGTCACCTACCGATAATTTTACGACGATCGTTAAACGCATTCGTAATGGACGTGCAAGACACGTTTCGAAGAGAAGTTCGCCCTCTCTCTCTCTCTCT
>JAITYT010000528.1:1965020-1979731 GCA_025433975.1 Liostenogaster flavolineata
TCAACGCGAGGCACGAAGCAATAGAGAGATTTAACGTAGGGGTAAAACGCGAGTATGCACGTACGAACGGCTTAACGTTTTCCAGGTCACGTAAAGTAGGTTATCGTTTGAGTTCACGGGCTATCGAATAATGTATTCACAAACGCTCGACCCTCGACTCGAAATTGAAGATTCATCTCCGTGGAAGAAGCGCCAGCCGATACGGCGAAGGCTGGCCCGTAGCCCGTGGGAGGCCGGAGGTTCGACCAAGATTTTCGTCGAGAATAAACTCGGTTGACTGCGGCGAGAGGCGCGAGCTCGCACGACTCGGCGCGTTTGAATCGAGAGAAAAAGTCTCCGAGAGGAGGGAGTTAAGTACTCGGAGCTCCGTTCGACAACTACCAGGAGGGAGAAGTCGCATTCTTAACGAGTGGATTCTTTTAACGAGAGAAACGACAGGAGGCAAAAGAAACACGAGTGGAGCGCGGTGACTTCCTGTCGCGTCGAGGAGGTGAAGGATCAAAATGGGATAAAGGGTGGGGACGAGGACACGACGAAAGATCGAAGAATAACGCCGTTGTGAAAATTTACGAGGAACTAGGAACGATGCGAATGTCCCACGACTCGCTCCGCAGTCGATAAAGTGTCCCTTTTATTGCCCTTCGGTGCTCCATATTTGCGTTCGAAGATAAAAGTATTCGATCGAATCATGACATTGTTCGCTCACGGAAGGAATCCTATTCCTTCCGTTTTTGCACGCATTACGGAAGATCGATGGCTAGAATAAAAATTTGTTAACCCTTACGCGTTCGCCTCTCCGATGAGGTGACGGCCGATTTCCGGAGCTTTTCATCCTACTACTCAGCTATTTAGTTTTCGTGTAACTAAAACCAAAAGGAGTAGACAAACGTTATGAAGTTAAAAAATATTCTAATTTCTACGCTTCGTCGCCGCTTTGAATAATTCTTTTTCTTGTCAGTCAGTCTTAGCAAATCTAAGGAATAGAGCAAGACGAGTTGCGAATAGCAGTCTCGTGAAGGGATGAATCAGTGTTAGTGTATATCGGGCAATCGACTTTGTCTATAGTTTGTTACCATTTCAAAATTATTTCCTGGATACTCGTAATTTCCTAAATAATTATCATAAGTATGCTGTATTTTTTCGTGTTACTGTCCACTACGACGGATTTTGAATCCGCAATGTACGACTGCAGAACAGCACATCGCGATTTGGCCCTACCGTGCGTCGGTTGATCGAAGAGAATCGCCGACTCGAGCTTCTCGCTGTTAATAAGTCAGTGTCGAGGACAACGCGCGCCTAGCGCGCATAAATTTTCAAACTCCGTGCGAAATAGGCGTAACGACCGGATCTCGCGTGCTTCGGAGACGCGAATGGCAGTGAACGAGCGCGTGTGAGACTCCGAAGTTCGATACCGTTAAATAAACAATGGTACGCGCCTAGTCCGCGACGTTGCGTTTCCGAATGATTAAAGTGCTTTTTTTCACGCGTCTCGAGACCGACGCAACTCGGCAGCTCCGAGCCGCGATTTAACTTATTCAGTGCAATATCGCGCCGCACGATTCTCGACCCGCGACGAAACGGACGCACGTCGCCACTGTCACGGTCGTTCGCGGTTTTGCGCGCGGTTTGTACCTGTAATAAGCGTATAATCGCGATGAGTAATTGGGAATGTCACAGTTGATTGTTGCGGCGACGTTATTGGACGGAAAATCGCACGATTACGCGGCCAGTGAAACCAATTGGAAAAGAAACTCGAGTTTCGATCTTAAACGTATTTATACCCTCCGAAACGATGATTCCATTCGAGACGATAAATTCTGATAAGTTCATTTCATATTTTATAGTTTCATTTTCCAAGAGACAGAAGAGGAAGTATCGAACGTCGTTGATTCGATTTTCACCTTACGTTCGAATCCTTCGTTAACGATATTCCGTAAAGCCGAGGATCCCTAGGAGCGATAGCGATCGTAAGCGGAAAAAACGCAAGTAAGCCGACGAAAGCGGCAACGGCGGTACATTTTATCCCGACGTCGAAGGGGCCGCGATCGAGCGATATTTTCTCGCGTAATTGGATCGATTCGCCGTCGAAGAAATATCGTGGCAGCTCGAACTCGGCGAGCATTATCGATCGACGATCATAATAAATCGCGGTGTTCGTCCGTGATTTTCCTCGCGGAACGGAGGATCGTCCCTCGAGCCTATCGAATACGCGTTTCCGCGTTGGTTCTCGCTTCGAACTCGCGAAAGAAAAGAAGGAAAAAGAATAAAAAAAAGATAGATGAAAAAAATTGTTACAACCAATACCCGTTCGAAGGAAATTTCCAAAGACCTTTCGTGTTTTCGATCGCTCGAAAGGAAGAAGAGGCACCGTCGAAGATGTCATTTCTCGCTATTCCTGGCCGCTAGAGTCAGGCAAATATCGACGATGACGGTCCACCCACCGCGATCCAATCTTCCGTCGATTCGAATTCAATTCGTCCGTCCTCGCAGGACAAATACGGAGGGCGACCGAACGGATCCTTTCGCTCGCGTCTCACGGGGTCAGTAGTCTTCCACGAGGACTACAACGACGACGACACCGGTGGCAGAAGTTGGCGAAGGGAGCGAGAGGGGTGAGATAAGCGTCGTTGGATCGATGACGTCGACGACCCTCGCAGTATCCTCGTGGCAAGGAGCTCTCGCATTTTAGCTCCCTGTGGGTGCCAGAGAAAATTAAACCCCGCGAAGTCGGGCTTGGATTTATACGATGGCTAAATATCAGTCGACAGTGACGCCACTCTCGACGTCACCCTTTTCCGCGTGCGAACGTTCCGCTTTCGTCGCCTCCGTATCCGCCAAACGGATAATTTGCCAAGGACGAGGAATCGCCGAGAAGCCTCGGGAGGTTCGACTGCTCTCTGTTATCGTCTTTATTTCCTTTTCGTCCTTCGAAAGGTACGAGTCGTAAAGTTTTTTAAGATGCTGCCATTATTTACACATCCTGTACGTATCTTATTTTGCTGCAGCGTCTACCCTTTGAAAGAAGACTTTACATATTTTTCTGATAACAGTAATAAACCAACAATTCTACAAATTTATCTATTATAAAATATTAATTTTCTTAACTTTTGTTTTTTGCACTTAACCGCACTGCTTTTTGAGCTACATGTATGCTATTTTTCTGAATAAGCTCGGAAGTTTATACGACAAAGTTGTCGACATCACAGATATTTTTACGCTTAAAAGTGTCGACTTTCGTGCGAAGAAAAGGACACTGGCGTGAATGGAAAGAAATGGGAAAGATTATCGTTCCTGCGAGTAGAAAGGGTGCGATATGGTGTCCCTAGGCCCGAGACGCAATGGCCCTTTTCACTCTTGAACAGTCCTGTTTGTCCTTTTCGACCTGTTCGTTCTTTTCTTCCCCTCGAAAGTACTCGCGTCCGTGTGGCAGCTCGCGGTTCGAGGGAAGTTCGGATACGCCGTAAGAGGATGAAACGGGGCTGGCTCGAACGATAGACGAGAGGGGGTAAGGAGAGGGCAGGAGGATGGAAGAAGAGAGGCGAGCGACGCCTATGGCATCGCTCCGCGATTTACATCCAATATGTTCCAATATACGAGATAGGGAGCGCGCGTACGAGGAATTCCGAACTCCTTCGATGCTTTTCGCGAAACGAGACACGGAGCCGATCATTGTCGGATTTCCGTGGATACGAACGCGACCACGCGGAGCACCAAGGGGAGAAAGGACGATCCGATTCTTCCGTGCATCCTCCTGTGGTAAGCGGCCGACCTATTCGCTCTGTAAACCGTCGATCTCGAAGCTGGTTTCTTCTTTAGACATTCAAACGTGTCTCTTCGAAATTCTGAATACGACTCTGATCCGAAGAAAACGCTAATCGTCCGTCGAAATTATTTTGCACGATGACGAGGATGATCGTCGTTTGCTATTCGGTTTTTTAAAATTTGCTGACGTCACGTGGGAGAAATTTACGGTTTCGAAAACCCTTGTATTTAATTAAAAACAATTAACGCCACCGAGACGAGATAGCTAGAAAGTTAGGACCAGCTATGAAGAATCTTTCGACGAAGCTCTTTGGGAAGACGTCGATCCAAAAGGATTTAGAAGAAAAGGAGGCGAACGAATGATACCGAAAAGGCGTTAAAGAGAGAGACAGTCTACCTAGCGAAACCGGGAAAACTGGATTCAATAAACCGTAGGCGTGAGGCGTAACGCGGTTCCGCTTTTCCGCTGGCCCCAAACGAGGAGTAATTAACTTCCTAAAGGTAGATCCTGGAGAGGATGGACGATGATCCGTGATGGGTCGACCGAGGTGAACAGTAGAGAGGAATAGCCAGTCACCCGAGCTAGCCACCTACCTACCTGTAAGGACGTTTACGGAAGGCATACAGTCCGGATACCAGGATCCCCGGACTCTCTGATTTATCATCCAATATTTGAGTGCGGAGCTTTTCAATCAAGGCTCGAGTTTACACAACAGCCCGCGGCTCCGCTCGACTTGATTCAATGGCGCAGCCGAAGCCGTGTAGACGGTAACAGAGACAAACAACCCCCTAACTACCCCCGACCCCTTTTTCCTTTTTGCTTCGACGTACGCCCGCGGACTCGAACCGTTCCCTCCCCTCGTTCCGCCGACTTCTCCGTCTCCAACGTCGTTGTCGTCTTCGTCGTCGTTCTCCGACATTGCGAACGGATTCTTCGGTCTCCTCTTCCACGTATCGATTCGCGCCAGAGCTGCATAGAGCCACCTCGTGTCGTAAGGATCCTCGCGTCTCGTTCGACACACGAAGGTGAGACAGTCGCGAACTGCCTCCATCACGGGCAACCGACCCACGAGAATCGGTGGGATTTCGAACGTTCCGAATGGTCATCGAAGGATAACTGGGCATGGATGCCTCGAAGGATCAAAACTAAGCTTGGATAGGTTCGAATAAATTCTTGCGATTCCTTTTTCTTAGGATACCCTATAGGTTAACTCGGTGAAAGACGTTTCGGATGAAAATCATGACGAAGTTCGTTAGAGAGCTTAGAATGACGACTGTTTAGGATCATCCGGGTGAAGAAGAAAAAATTACCGAATCTTTTTACATTTGCCTCGTAGTATCTGTTATTAACATAAGAAGTCTCACATTTGGTCTCCGTGTATTTCCAAACGGAAGGTGAAAAAGAGAACCAACGTCGCCACCGCGTCGTATGCGTTACAATCTTTATCCCAAATATCCAAGTACTCGCTCTGAAGTGCTCGCTGCCGCCAGAACGGAAAGAAAAGCAAAATCAGTGTCGCACTCGACGTGTTAAAGATCGTAGAATCCTTCTGACGACTAGTGGTGATTTAACAGGGATGAAAAAATTGATTCCGCTCTACTCGTAAAATTAATTTGCTCCGTGCTATCGACCGTTTCCCGTTTGCTCTACGACTCGACTCGAACTTAGCTCGAACGATGCCAACATCGCGAGAATTTCCTTGAGGAAGCATCGAACCAAAAAATACCTGCGCGACTCAGCGTGGTTCAGACGAGTGTTGCCGCGCGAAACGAGCTCGCATCCGCGAGAGCAGCGATCGTTAAAAACGAACTGGCATTCGCGTGCGTCCAAGTGACTGCGACTCGTTTAAATCGGAGAATTTTCAACGCGAGCACCCGCGCGTGCACCGAATAGCTTACTTACGGAAAAGGGTTAATTTGATCGTAGGTGCGAGCGCGAAGGGGACGAAGTGCGAAGGCCTCTCGCTTCGCCCTTTCGCCCTTTCACCCTTTCCCACTCCCTGGGCGGAGTTCCTTTCTCTCTGGAAACGAGTCGACCGATTCTCGCCCCTCTGCTCGCTTCTGTGGCAGCACGCGCGTTCCATTCGCAAAAGGAAGCGGCTGGAAAGGTCGAGACTAGGCGGAGAGGGTCGCTCGAAAAAGCGCGTCTTTGCGAAATAATGCGAGCACCTGCAACCACCGAGGAGCGTCGCGACGTCCGTCGAGTCGGACGACAGGGAGGGGAGCGGGAGGCGCGGAAGGTCGCGGAAGAGAGAACGTCAAAATATATGGCGCTGCGTGACAGCGCGCTAAAAAATAAGGGGGAAATACGATGGTTGTATAACCTGCTATTTCACGACGACGACGAGGAGGAGGAGGAGAGACGACGAAGAAGGGAAATGTAGTAGGGCGAAAGAGGCAAGGGGGAGCAAAAGAGACGCTAAAAGTACGTATCAAGGCGATAAGTGGGACGAGGTTCAAAGGAAAAAGGAAAGAGAGAGAGAGAGAGAGAGAGAAAGAGAAAAAAGAACAAAGAGGCGAGTCGCCTTGGATGAAGGAGACGGTCGAGGAGATAAGGAGACTCGTTCGTCCTGGCAGAACGAAGGCGGCTCCTTCCATTCCTTCCTGCGCTCGGCGTCTCTCGTCAAACGTCGAGAAAACCGCCTTCGTACACGTACACCAGACCAGATAGACGAGGAAGGCGAAGACGTCGACTCGCGTAAGCGCGACGTCGCCGTCGCGACGACAGCACCTTCATAAACGATGCGCGCGGGAAAATACGAGCGTGAGACACGAGAAGGACGACGACACGACGTTGTCTCGTTCTTCTTGAATTTATTCTCCTTTGCTCTTTTTCTTTCTGTCTCTCTTTCTCTCTGTGTGTGCGTGTGTACGTGTGTGTGTGTGTCGCTGTTCGTGCTCTTCGGTCCTTCTCTTCTCCAATATCTCCTAGCTACGTAAAACCGAGAGAAAATTGATAACGAAGGGCCGACGAGGCGAGCGCGGAGGTCCGCGAGAATTTACGATCGGACCCAACAGGTTGAAAACGACCGCGCGTTATCTCGAATGTCGTCTCTGGAACGTGCGACGAGCGCGCGTCTCCATTCGAACGAGAGCGAGTATCGATCCTTCCCCGAGTTCGACCTCGTGATCCACCGTGACTAGCGCGCTTCTTCTCGGTGTCAATTTTATCGGCGTCTCTGTCGATAAATTCGACGCCTCCGATGTATGGATAAACATTACGACCAGCTACGATCTCGTTAAAAATTCCGAGAAAGATCGCTCTCGAAGGTCATCTAATTTCGAATGCAGAATGGAGTGCAAATCCACGCGGAAGGACGTAAGATCGGCCAAGAAATTTGACGAAACAACCCCACTAACTTTAGTTTTGTTTACTTTAACAACCCCATAAAACTCGTGTCTTACATATATTTCTTGGAAATTACTTTTCAAACAACCTAATAGAATCGACAGCTTTAGGAGGCCAATTCACCCAGCAATGAACGAGGGTGAATCGAGAGGGACACGCGTAAATTTTCCGATCGCGGCGAGTCTAATTTATACCTGGTGATTAAGAAGCGCCATTACGCACAGAGGTGCGTTTCGAGTGGACGAGTGGCAACCGATTCGCTAGGTGGCACCGATGCGCGTGGCTCAGCTAGCGCTCGCCCTGGTGCGTCTCCGCCGTTAAGAAGTATAAAGGTCGACATAGAAACACTCTTAGCCGCGGCGCCTGGATAAGAAGGAGGGAAGAAAACGAGGCAGGAGGCGGCCGGAAGTCGGGGAGGGTCGAGATAAAGGGGTTCAGCGGGGCTAGAGGGAGAGATGGCTGCCGGAGGAGAGTCGCCTCGCGCGAGGGAGGGAGAGGGGTCTTTTAATAACGGTCCGGAGCGGCGTTACCGGGCCTCGCGAAGCTAGTGCTTTCTTAAGGCGGCTGGTAAAGTGCCCTTGGTACAGTGCTCCCGGCAATATCTTCCGATTACGGTTAAGTAAAGACCCAACCTTAACTTTCCACCTAACCGAGGCATCCGAGCCGGCTGGCTCTCTCCCGCCGCGGCACGGTCTAGCCCCTGCTAAATCCGATAAGACGACCGCGCGCACCGTGCTCCGGTCAAAATTGCAATCAAGCAGCGATCTTAAATGAGGCCACGAACTCTCCCATAGAGATCTCTGGTCCATTGCAACGCGAGAAGGACGAAAAGAGGTCGAAGGGGTCGAATGGCTGGGTGGAAGGTAAGAATCGAAGAAGCGAGACGAGCATGGTTTGATAGTTTCGGTATGGTCGTGGAGGAGAGTCGAAAGAAATGGGATTATTGTAACGGCGACGTGTTTGGGTAT
This sequence comes from Liostenogaster flavolineata, assembly GCA_025433975.1. Lineage (NCBI taxonomy): Eukaryota > Metazoa > Arthropoda > Insecta > Hymenoptera > Vespidae > Liostenogaster > Liostenogaster flavolineata. The sequence continues at coordinate 1,973,100 of JAITYT010000528.1, forward strand.
TAAGCTTCGGCGATGTTCGGCGTTGTTCGATCTCGAATTCGACCGAATCCAAGAGGTAGACTGACCCTAAAGCGTTTAACGGTATTGCGTTCTCGCGCCCGGCGTCTCTCGAAAGCGTCTAGAGCGAGAAGAAGAGAGCGCGGGCATCGAAACGACGGAATAATGGAGAGAGGATTCGCGATCGAACTCGCGAGAGAGCATTGGGAGCCCAAGAGGCCACGACTGCTGGTAATTTATTCTAATTGGATAAAGTGCGGTCATTAATAAGCGATCCGCGATGCCAGTGGATTTCTGTTTCGATGCCGGAGAAAGAGCAACTGGGTATTCCCCTGAAAGATCGCCGGTTTTCTCTCTTCGTCTCTTACGTCCCCGCTCCTGCTGCTCGTCCGCTCTCGCGTCTCGGCGTTTCACGGAGACGGAAGGACGAGGAGGTTAAGAAGAAGAAGAAGGTGGAGGAGTAAGAGGAAGAATAAAGAGGAAAGAAGAAGGGCGCCGGTGGGTTCTTAATGGCGCTTATTACTCTCGTAGGAACGGCGAGGTGGTAGAGGGCGGGGACGAAGAGGCCCTCTTGATATATTCCCTCGATTTTTCGTCCGCGGGGAAATCAGGCGCGTAATAGCGTATAATTAGTTATATGGTCCCTTGGTAACTTAGCCGTGCATTATGCGCGATCAAAGTGACGGAGCGTCGCGCTGCCTGCAAGTGAATACGGCCATACTTCATCGACCGCGAAACCCGCCCGTCGGGAGTTTCGTATCGAGTCGAACGCCGACGACGACGACGACGACGACGACGAGGAAAGCAGCGTCATCTTCGTTTTACTATCAGAATTTCTTAGTTTCGAGAACAGCAAGCGGATAGAGAAGAACGTACGTCGTATCGAAGCGAGTGACATAAAAACTGAATGTCGTAGAAATAATTGATTCAATTTTTGAACAATTGTGTAATCGCGTCTTTTTGAATTTTTAGGTTAATGATTCTTCTAGTCGACGTTCGATTTGACGACTTGCGAAGTCGACGAAGGCGTAGAATCCGCCGCGGAATATCGTCGATTTCTGTCGCGCCAGATAGATGGAGGAGAGGCAAAAGAATTAGAGTGAGAGAGAGAGAGAGAAAACGAACGTGTTTAGGCGATTGGATGGAGAGCGCCTTCTTATCGCGAGGGTCGAACGAAACGCGCGGACCGAAGGGGTTCAAAGTCGGGAAGCCGAGAAGAACGACTGGATTTGCGGGAGGCCGATTCCCAAGGGAGTCTCTCAATTGCCTCGTCCCGCAATTATACGTTTGAGCGGAGCCACTATCTCCGTTAATGTGTCGGACTCGAAACCCGTGGGCGAAGACGCGACCGGCTGAACGCGGTAGCGCCGTAAGCAGCCAACCTGGTCCTCTTGGTCGTCGCTGTAACAACACAAGCACCATCGTTCGAGGAAATATCGCAGGGTCACGGCCTGACCCCCGACCAGACGCACGTATTTGCCACCGTACGCTCCGGAGGCTCCTCTTTCGTTGTGTATCTCGATTACCGAGAGAATATAGCGCGATTCTCCTAGCGCAATCGAGAAACCGCGGCATCCATCTTAAGGTAGTTAGCTATGTACGCGAGTTCCCTCCTGCCCCGCTTCTTGCCTCGGGAGAATAAGCGATAAGCGCCTACGCTCGGATACGCATCGGATCGTTGCAGTTTTTCGCGGAATTTACCTCGTCTCGCTTCCTTAGTTACTCGCTCGGTTCCTTCATTTTTCTAGGAGAGAGGAAAACCGACTTGCGCCATAAACGTCGATGTCGTTGTGGCTTGGGTAGTTCCGTGGACTATAGCATTTTTTGGGCAAGATCCACTTTGTAATTGACTGGGTTGGTTGCGTTTAACGACAAATGTTTTGAAAAAACAGAAAAAATGAGTCGACAAGAACCAGACGAGATCCACGTTGTAATTGGCGGAGCTGAACACGAAATATGTTTAGAAAAAAAGCGAAAATTCGGATCCGAATACCTCGCGTCAACCATCACTCGGATTTTTTCGTGAAGATTGAGTTAGAACAACTTAAGCCTACGTTTCTGTCGTTGAAGTCGACAAGGACCGCGCTGCGAAAAATGTTTAGAAAAAACGCGAGAACGCGACTCCGACTCGCGAAGGGAAACTTTCCGTCGCGATTTTATCCACCGGGGGAGAATAGAACTCACGCGAAAGACGTAGGAGCGGGCGGGAAGATGGAGCGAACGCGAACTACGATTAACTTTTCCTCGTTGGTGTTACTACGATGTAAAGGAATGTTAACTAAGAAAAGGTAAAAAGCGAATGGAACGTCGGAATGAGAAACGATCCTGCCTTTTTAAACGTTAATTAGCACCGACCGCGGATTAAACTAAATTCCCGTATCGTGTAGCGACGGTTATTAAACTCGAGACCGAAGGGAGCACGACAAAAATAATGCGAGGTATCTACGACTGTTGAGTAAGAACGGGTCGCTACGAGTGCTGGGAGGATTGGCGCGGAGGATTGAAGAAGGCCAGGGTGGCACTGTCGAATTGAGATAACTCGTATAATGGATGGTACGGCTAGAGTAATTTTCTTCCTTTGTACGGAATCTCGGCGAAAGAACCGAAGTTTTTGTCCCGATGTGCGTGTACGAGCGGCGAGAAACGCAGCTCGTTTCATAGCAAGCGACATCGAGTCACAGTTTTTCTTCGAATGGACGAAAGACTCTTGCTCTAGATGGCGGATTGACATCGTTGCCTCCATTAAGCTCGAGGACTAACAATTTTCTCAATAATTTTAGTATGTATATCGGCAAATATTTGTAGAACTCGTCGTTAATTTTACAAGTTCAACTTCGTGCTCCTATTTAATCTTAAAAAAGAATTTAATAATATTTTTCCAAAGGCCAGAAAGTAAGAGTGACCAAGGGAGAAGTAAGACGATCGCGCGTTGCCAACGTGAACAACCCTGAAAAATGCACATTTTCAAATCGTTCTCTCTATAATCGCGAGTAAGTACAGCGCCGCCATAGATTTTTCGGTCGTTATGAAAAGGTCGCTTTATTTCGATACGGACAGTCGCTGTGGTCTAAGTCGATCCTTTTTGATAATCCAGAGAAAAACTCGAAGAATAACATTGATTCTCTTTCCTGCCGGCGGAGTCCAATCTCTTTCCTCGACAGTAATTTCGTCGAACATTTTCCAGTTTCGGCTCTCTTTCGATGTAACGGAATGTTTCGAAACGATTCTCCTCCTCCACCACCACCGCAGCCACTCTCATCGCAGTTTACGCCGACGCGCACGCGCATCTTTTTCCGGCTCCCACCTCTCGCGAAAACGAAACGAATGCTGCAGGATGGACGACGATTTCCGCGTGTATGGCGGAGGTGCTGGCTGCCCGATGGACGACGGACTCGAGGTTGACGCTTGGAACGATCCAGCGAAAGCTTTCACGGAACGTAGGGAATTGGTAAGAGACTGGTGGCGAGGGGGTGGAGAGAAGGCAGGGGTGAAGCTATAGCAACGACGTCGTCGTTGTCGTCGCCACCACTGCCACTACCACCAGTACCACCGACACCAATACCGCGCCAGCACCAGCACCACACAAGCCACCGACCACGCTCCGGTAAATGCAAACATTTCTGCGGCTTGAGTGGACGGGACGGACGCCGATTCTGAGTGGATGGCCGCTCCGTGGAGGCTAGATGGATCCATTGTGCCCAAGAGCAAAGTTGGAACATCGAACGGGCGTGCGATCGACGCCGATCACGCGAACTCGCGGTGGAGTTCGCGGGTTGGCGCCACCGAACGTTCCAAGCAACGTCGTAGGACAAACGGACCCCCCTGCCTTGACCAAGATGAAAGGCGGCCCACCCCGGCCCGATGTCCACCGGTTTACCACTCCATCTATTTACGGGAGAGTGCTCGGTCTCCATATAGGCGTTCCTACGGGGCTAGGGGGTGTGAGAAGCTGACTAAGGGATCGGGGAACGAAGGGTGTGGGATTCGGAAAACGTCGGCAGATCGAAAGTGTCTCACGGTTAGCCTCGACTTTTTTTTAAGCGCGAGTTTCGAAGTTGGAAGTGTCCGCGTGGGTTAACAGAAAGCCAAGGTTTGCATTATCAATTTTTCATGAGTCTCGCGTTTATGGCCCGATTTGACGATGCATCGATGTTTTAAATTTGAAGTTGCTGGTGAGGGAAGTTTCGTAATTCGGAAGGGAGACACTTTTTAAAAGATTCGATCGCGGTGAGTCAACGTTTTCGTAAGCGGAGGCGTGATCGTGCCGTAAGACATGAAATCGTGGAAATAGCGGCGCGCCATTCTTACGTTATTATTACGCGATATTGCAAAATACATCACCGAGTCTCCAGTCGATAGGAGAAGAAATCACGGAAATGGCGGTTTCGAGGGTAAACGTCCCTTTCGAAGTGGGATTGCGAAATACCTTCTCTCGGTTCGTCGAATCTATAGCCAGACCGAAGCCAGACCAATACGTTCCGCGATTTCAGCAGACCGCTGACGATTACAGGGAACGCTCGACGGTTTACGATACGGTACTCCACCAAAGTGTCAAACTCGAAGTGCCGTTTGCAATTCTTTCGTGCTTTTCACAGCTACAATCTCCAATCGCTCCTATTCCAGCCTCGACGTTACATTTTAGCGTGTTCACCACCGAGTTGAAATAAGAGGAATTCACGCGACGATAATCGCGATGTTGCTTCCAACGCTCGAAATCAAGGAAATACGTCGCCTTTGTTTTCCATTTCGCGACTTTTGCGTATTTCTACGCGAGAGAAAAATTGTTGAGACTGATGAAAGACGACTTCGAGGAGCATCGATCATTCGAGCGCGATGCGTATGTGCGACGGCCAATGCGTCACGCAAAGACACTGAGAACACGACACCTTACTTATCGCATCGATGCCTTTTCCTTTTTTCACGTGGCTTTGTGAACACACGCGCAACGACGGTCGTGGACTACCGTGATAAAAATACCTTCGGACTTGATGGATCTGGAAAACGAGAAGGCACGAATAACCGCATCATTTTTAATTTTAGAAGCTGGCAAGCCGGTCGAAGTACGAATATGGAATATCAGGCGTCCTTAGAGCTGGAGATTCGGTCGATTAATAAAGCACGCCTCGAATCGATCCATCGAACCGATTTAACCATTGAATCGGAATACCGACCGAAATAGGATAATCCGAGTGTTCAAGGGCACCGTTTTTAGCCGGAAGGACGAAGGTAGGTCTTCCACCTGTCATCCCACAACCGTCAACTTGGATAAGCGCTCGATCTCCCTTCTTATTATCCTAAATTGCGGAAGAGCCGAACGCCGACGTACACGCGCTTGACAAAATTGTTTAATGCCGCGGAACGACGTCGAGTTCACCTGACGTTCCTGAGATTGGAATACGCGTATCTGGAAAAAGATGATCGTACCTCAAAGAGAGCACGCGTTCGCAACGTCCTTCCGAAAAGGCGCGTTATCGTTCTCTTTTGAAGATGCACGAGTACGCGGGATTTCGACGATACGACGTTGTCACCTGAAGCGTCGGGGTGGCTGCGTGGAGACCTAAAATTATTTTTTAATCGTAGGCGTATTCCGATACTCGAAAGGATCGAAACATCGCCATTGTCGTCGTATCGAACTCTCGAACGGCTTCACGCACGCGTAGCTTTATTATTCGACGTTACGACGGATAAAACGGTCGACCTTGGCGATATTCCTGGACGGTCGTGCTTTGATCGATTATTAACGCCGCGATCACGCGTGAAACCCGCCTACCACCGTGCAAAATCGTACGTTCCATGGGTTTTACGATCGCGAGAATGCAACGGATGGTTAAATCGCGAGTATGATTGAAAATGTAGCGCTCGATCGTGAAAGTAAATTATAAAACGCGCCTTTGATGGGTGGCTACGCGTTCGGGTAGCTGTGGGGAGGGAGAGAAAAAACGAGGACGGCACGTGTTTAGCGTCGTCGATGGGGTCTCCATTATCATGGAAATCGCGCGAGTATCCGGAATTCGCAAAATCGTGGATGGTTGCCTCGGCCCATTGTCGACTTCGTTCTATTTTTCGAACGATCATCGACTGGATCGCGCGTCCTCCTCTACGTCCGCCTGTGTGCGTGTACGTACGTAGAACGCCACCGACAAAGGCATCTCCGCGAAATTATCGGGAATCAAATAAAACTCGAGAGTAAAATATAATAACCGCGAGAGAAGCGCGTCCCCACAATACGAAGTGGATCGAGCTTTGCTCGAACGCTGAAACGATATCGGTGTATCGATGAGAATCGGAGTATTCCGCGCGAATCCTTCTCCCGAATTACACGATGAAATAATTTTCAAATTGAAATGCACGTAGCTCCATCGATATTCTCCCTCTTATTGCGTTCGTTCGATGCTCGTATTTCAGCGAATTCGTCACAAACCTTTCCTGGAAGCGCGATGGATGCCATGGGAGCGCAAAGACGTTCTTCCACTTACCTGAAACAAAGAAAAGGACATTTCGCATTAAATTTCAAGCGTACGCACGTCATCGTGATCGCCTAGGTTTTTCGGAAAGTGATTTATTTGTTCCCTGCAGTTTTTCATAAAAACAACATAATAAAGACAAAAGAAGTTTTGATAAAACAAAAAAAAAAA
>JAITYT010000528.1:1990461-2020921 GCA_025433975.1 Liostenogaster flavolineata
TACCAATAAATCGAGACCACAATGTACTTCGCAAGGACTTGTCGACGGGCTGCAACGGACACTCGGAGGACCGGCGGCTGAGCGCGCGTTGGAATCAATATTTCGCAACATCGACGCGCAGGATAAGAGATTGAATCGGCGAATCGCGCGATTAGAAATCGTATCTCCATTATACGAGCTCCCGAAGTTGCCAACGACGATCCTTGCCACTCGAATATCCATTCCGTCGCATCAACCTCGAACTCCTGCCTCGAAATCCACTTGTCGAACTTCTCGTGAGCTTCGTGCCTCCACGAGAGGCCAGGAAGCGTCGAGGCTCTAAGACGTCGTTGATTTTACGTTCCTAATCGATGATAACGTTTTATTCTAATACTTCCTTTGGCCTTGGAAGAAGAAGGAAGGACGAAAAAGGAGAGATTTCGTCGATACATCTATCAATTTCTCCGGAACTCGTCAGCGTGTCGAGAAAAATCGCAGGAAACTTCGCGATAAGCGCGATTCCATCCGACATCGACGAAATCCTTTCACGGAGCGTCAAAACAGTCCGTATGAAAAATCACGAGGATCGATATCGAACGATCATCAAATATCGATGTCACGGTCGAGTCAAGGCATCACCGTGATGTCGGAATTTCGAGGGATTTTCCAAGCAAATCGCTCTGTTACACCGCGACGAATTCGAGTCGAAGACGTCGTGCTTCGAGCGAGAAGACGAAGGCGCGAACGACGTCGCCGCGACGCGAGAAACAAGCAGAGAGAACAGGAGAGGAGACCGTGCCGCGGTCGAAGGTGAGACGCTGCCGAGCCGAGGTAAAACCATCGAGTCAGAGAGGAAGAGACGGGCTCGAATAGCGGACGGACAGACGGACGAAAGTCTGTCCATGGAGGCGAAGAAGGAAGAGTAGGAGGGAGGAGGAAGAAGCACGAAAGAGACGCGCTTGGTTTCTCTCCGCGGTCCGACGAGTAAGCGTCGCTGGTGCACGGATCTTCTTTACGAGTATTGCGGTTGCGCCACGGGTGTTGCTGCGTTACCGACGACGACGACGACGAGAAAGACAAGGGTAAGCGGACGGGATAAAAATAGAAGGCGAGACTCTCGGTCTGGCGTGGAACCGAGCGCAAGAGAGTCGAGCAGCGCTGTTTGTCCGCCGGAGTATGGCCTCACTTTTTTAATCCCAGAATTGTATTTATGCGTGTACAATGGCACTTTCCTGTCCCGTTACTTCTGCCCCGCGTATATTAGCGACTTCACTGAAAAGAAGGAAGCACCGGCTAACGGCTCTTCATGGTGCTCGCACCCTAGATGGGGCGGAAGAATTTTGACGAAACTCGCGTTGCTTTTTAATCCAACGCGTAGGAGCGAATCAGCGACTGTCTTTATGGACGATGAGTCGAGAGAGTCTCGCTGGACCCTAGAAGTTTCGTTTAGGAACCGGAAAACCCAGCGAGAGCGCTCACCAACATCCCAAAACGTTTTGGAGAACGTTAAAGATGTCCCTAGTTTGAACGATCGATTTTACGAAGTCCTGTTGGAATCTGGATCGCCTTTACCGATATCTAGGAGTAACTCGAAGGGCGCGAGGCGTACCGAGCGTCGTAAGGAATTTCGACAGGACGAATCGTCACGTTCCGCCGTGAATCCCGGACAAGCGGTTGAAGGCAGCCGTAGAAAGTCTAGGTCGATTCTCGCGAAAGTCGACCTAGCGGCAGGTTTGGGGGTAGGAAGGAAGATCGGTGATGTCGAGGAACGGTACCGTTGTAACTCGAGGACGAGGAGGAGAAGGAGGAGGAGGAAAGGTGGAAGAAGAGCAAGAGAAACACCAGCAGGAAGGACGATGCCAAAGAGGAGGAGAATCGAAATGGGCGCGAGAGGAGCGCATACGACCGCGTCCTCTCCTCGCAGTTCAATTTCAAGGGAGCTTTAAAGCACCCCGTTTATAACCCCCCCATACTCTTTGACTCCCTCCAACTCGGCGACGAGCGAGGCTGCCGCGCCAACCGCCTCTAGAAACGCGCCAGTCAAACAGTTTGACTCAGCGGTTTATTTGTCGGTCTACGCCTTGCGGATGCCCGCGTTCCACACTTTCCTACGCATTTGTAACCCATCGCGCTTTTACTATATCGACGTTACTAGGTGGGTAGCCGGATAGGTACGTTGGTAGAGCGCAGGTCGATGAAGCTAACCCAACTCGTTCTATCTTCCTTCCTCGACCATCGCCGGCATCTTTTAACTCTTTGGAAGCGTTTGTACCAATGTCGTCGTCGTCGTCGTCGTCGTCGTCGTATCGTTTGTTTTTGCGTCATTTACAGCGGAGCAAGAGAGACGCAAGAATGCGGGATCGACATAGAGAAATTTTACGAACTTTCCAATTTTATTATCGAGTCGAATCGAACGATCTTTCTTCACCGTAAGAGAAGAAAGGCATAGAGTCTGGTTCGAAAGTCGAAGAGAAACCCATCGACTACGCCTCCTTGAATATTCTTCAGAAAAATGTTCTACCAAAGACTCCTCAGACAGACCGAGTCGTTCTTTTCGTTCTCCACGTGATCTCGGCGTCTTTCTTCGTAGAAAACGCGAACTGTCCGAACTCCGCGTGGCTCTGAAATTCATGACTATGAAATTAGAGGTCGCGAAGACGCGCACGCTGCATCGATCTTCTTAACACTCTCCGATGACATACTCGTCCTTGGCGGAACGCTTAGGTGAAATGGAAACGTCTTTCCTACCGCTCAGTTATTTATGGAACGTGAAAATATTTCGAGCAAATCGCTCAAACATATGGTCAACTTTCTTCACTTCACTTATCGACCCAACTTCGATAATCAACTCCAACTTCGATTATTCTTCAATAATTAATCTTTCGCTTTTACAGGGCTCTTGGCTCAAATTCAATAAACAATGTCTCTCTTTCTCTCTCATTTTTCCTCGGTTTCACTCGGTCCTTTTTTCTCCCTCCGGCTTGGTTCGTCGTACGACTGCCTCTCGTCCACTGCCCTTTCTCTCGACCCTCCAGACGTTCCGCGGAAATCTATTATTAAGGGCCGCGAGCCGTGCAAAAAGAGGAGTTCACGGGACGGCGTAAAGTACGCGGGCATCTCTGCAATCATAAAAGACCGAAGTTTTCTCATCGTTCCTTTCATAGTCTACACTTTTACGCTAGAAAATTTCCCCACCACTCGCTCGACTCTCGTCCCTCTTCTCCCTTATTTTTTTCATCGTTCGTATCGAGCGGTAAAAGGGACACGACGACGTATTTCAGTGATTCTTTCGAGTCGGTGCGCGTCGCTTTTTCGTCCTTTCGTTTTCTTCGTCTCCGTTTTTCCCGTCCTCTTCCTCGATCCGTCGCGCCGCGGAGGGGGACGGAAGGCGATGGCTCGTTTGAAAAATGCAGCGTCTACGTTGATACGCTACTCGAAAACGGAAGCTGGCCTAATCTGACTCGGAACGGTTGTATTGTAAATCCATCCGCGTCCGCCCATGATCCTGGAAAAGCTCGTCGGGAAAGCAGGTGCACGAATTGTCTCGATGGATCTCGCGGAATTGTATCGCGATACCCACTGCGATTTTGAAATATTTCGTAGGATCTGTCGCCTCGGGCCTCGATTTTATTCCATGCTTTCGTGGTGTCGCTTCTCACGCGCGCTTCTTAGTCAACGATTTTCTTCTTTTCTAAATTTCCAAAATTACTTCAGTGTACCATAAATTTGGACGCTATTAATTCATCGATTACCTCGATGATAAAGTTTCATTAATTTTCTTGAATTTTCCCTTGAAAGAGAAATTCTTCGGGTAAAAAGAAAATAAAATCGGACACGATCGATGAAGAAGCGAAAACGAAGAATGGTCGAGTCGCACGTGCAACGATATTTATCTGGACGACGACGGGAAAAGTTGGACGGCCTCGTTGCGAGGACGATCCACTCGAGGCCACGACCGATCGCACACTTTTTACGAATTTAATAAGTCGGAGTTTAATTAACTACCGAAAGTGGAGTGATCGATTTCCCCCGAGTTCTTCCTCTTGGAATTTCATCTTCTTTCCCGCATGTTCTCTCATCCTTATCATCCGTCGCACTTCTATAACCGCACCGAGCGTCCAGAATCCTCGGAGACTCGAGTCCTCGACTACTTCGCTGCCGCTGACGGAGAGTGACGCAAAAGGTTGAAATTCCTTCCTTGCCAGGTTCTTTGAGATATCCAACTCCATCGAAGGCCGTTCTTGCCCTTCATCAGTTCGAAACCGTCGCTGAAGCCGCGCTCTTCGAAGTGGCATTAAATCGCTGTGTGACACCGTGAGCGCGTCAACCCGAGCAAGGTCCTTCAGTTAAAAGAAGTAGCGTCATGCTTTTATTCAAAAATTGACGATCTTCCGAACTGAACGCCGAGGATCTTGGATATTTGTCTTACATTTGAAAATTCGAAAGAACGCGATGCAGAACAAAATTAGAAAAGAAACGTTGTTTCTTTAAACATACACCAAATCCTAGCGTGAATCGTCTCTTATTGAGATTTATGATCTAGGGAGAATTCCACGTGAAGAGAAATAAAGATTTTGATTGTTATTAGAGCAGTTACACAAAATAAAGAGACACGATATTACTTTCAGCGGGAACTAGGCAGAGAAGAATAATTCAACGTCTCTAAATTCGTCCAATTCGATTGTTGCAAGAAACTTCGATGAAACTTTTCGGATAATGAAAGGATCTTCTTCCTTTTCTTGACTCGGTGGCGCGAGATAAATCTTCGACGAACTAGATGGATGGAATGATATCGTTGAACTAATAGAGGCGATCGACGAAGCGATGGACTTCTAATTCAGAGACGATCAGGGCGAAGTTCTGGCAGGATCGAGGCGAGAATCGTTAAAGGGGTCGAATGGCGTGGTCGTTGCCGTTAAATCCACTCGCGTCTCCGCAGGCACCGAGAACGACAAGGTTTATCGTACGCTAGAGCGCGCGTGCAACTACCGAATCCGTAACGAACGAACAAGGACGAAGAAGGTTGCAGGAGGGTGGTAACTCGCGTGGAAACTTTCCTTCGAAACTTTTTGGTACTTTCCGCGCTTCCGTCCGTAGGCAGTTCGAAATCGCGCTTACATCCGTACGTAGGTACGCGGGTGCCCCGTCCATCGGTAAACCGGCGGTCTCCACCTTGGAAACAGATCCCTTTCGAAATGAAGAAGAGAGCGAAGAAGACGAAGAAGAATGGAAGGGAAAACTGCACGCGCTCGATAGCGTGGGCGGGCGCGCGAGAGCGCCTGTGTCGGACTTTTCCCCCCGTTGGAACGGCCAGGCCAACGAAGCCGCTTCCAACGTCAAAGATTTCCTATAGAGGATCCTGTCGGCTCGTTACTTCGTGCCGGTGAAAATGACGCGTAACGAGATCGTTTGTCGAAGGGACGACGCTGACTGTGACTTCTAATGTTTCACGTTTCTCCTGGCGCACAGAGGTGACGACGACGACGACGACGGCGACCGTTTCAAAGCTCGTGCCTCGCATATGCGCCTGGACTTTGTTACAAAGGCGACACTGCTATCGCGTTACGCGTACCAAATTTTTTCAACTGGCGCGTAATTGTTTCACCTTCGATCGATCGAACGGTCCATGGAAAGCGTATGAAAATACGAGGAATCGTGAAATAACTTTTCTCGAAATGCCCACGAAAAAGCTCAAGCCCTGGTTTAGCCGGAATTTCATCCCGGGTTTTTGCATACCGCCTGCGATGCTCTAGTCCAAGTTACCCATTCGCAACGACGTCGGCGTACTCGTAGGCACGTATTAAATCTAGTGGAAAGTTGTGTCATTTTTAAATAAAAATAAACTAATATTTTCGAGATATTAATTAATATTTACTGGACAATATAACTTTCATCGTTTAGTAACGCGATAGTGGAAAGGGTCGATGTTAAAACTTGAGATGACACTATTTGACGGAACGTTTCGGTAAAGCTAATATATTTATTTCTCTGACATAGCGCGAGTCGGTTTTCTTCTTTTCCACATGAATTTTGACGATCTTGTCAAAATTTTATCGCATTTACGATGGTCGCTTCTCTGGAAAAATTGAGGGATTTTTCGAAATTCAGTACGTAATTCAGAGTAGGATCGAAAAATACGCGATTGGTGAGGCGATTCGACGAGATACTTCGTCGGTAAGGCGAACTTTTTTAAGGAAGACGACACCTGACCCAGGCGTCGTCCATTCGCCTTCGAAGATTTACATCGAAGATTCGCAACGTAGGATACGCGTGGTTCTGGCACTCGCGTGTTCGCTTCGACCGCGCGACCTCGCATCGTCATTCGTCTTCCCAGAGTTCCTCCAACACCGACGGTCTACACCGTTTCGTATACCACTTCGAAGGCCGGAAGGCTCGCTTCAAATCGGAAACTACGACCGACAAAGATTGACTGAACTTCAATAAAGTCCGGCGAGGTGGATGACCTCGGAGAGTGATACGATCGCGCGCCACGTACTCCACGTTAACATCGTGTCCGGTGCACCGACCCTCTTTCCTGCCAGGGATTTGAAATTTCTTCCAATTTCGATGACGCAACGAGCGTTGCTTCAACTCGAACGTTAAGATCTAATTTCAACGCGAAACACGACCGACTATCGTCACTATTGACCTGGAGCAACGTCGAAATGGAATTCGTGAATTATTTATCCGTGTGTGAACACTTCTGGGTGTCTCGAGAATCACACGAAAATTCGATCGTTACCTAAACGATACGAAAACGTCACCTGAAGATTTTTCTCTTTTAACCAAGCGAGATCGTTCATACGATTGTCCTTGTAAGATTCAGGATGAACAATAATTGACGAATGTTAGCTAGGATTCGGTTCAAACAAAATCTAGACGACTTGGAAAAAAAAATTTCCTTTGGCCTTATCCGTGAACTTTTCGAGAAACACAAACGCCAAATAACGGAATTATCCATCGTCTTATCCGACGGTACGATAACCGTGCAGGCTGGCGCATAGAGTGCACAGGCAGGTTAGGCCAGCGTGTTACTCGTAATGGCGCGTTGTACGGCGGCAAGTTAGGTCTTGTCTAATAAAGGGTGGCATTTGTACGAATTAATAGGCCCCGGAGGTTCCCGTTGGTTAGGGTAAAGCATGCGTCTTTCGTGGAGGTCGCCGGCCAGGCGGCGTCGGCATTGGCGTCGTCGTCGTCGTCGTCGTTGCGAGGGTGCTAGGACGACTGTCCACGATAATCAAGACTAACAGCTTCGGCTGATCCTTCAACTTTCCGCGTCACTAGATCCGGCCAGCTCCGCGTCCTCGTCCAGCACTCTATATCTCAATTTATATCACAATAACGTCACTTCGGCCGAACGTATACGTCGAGCCCTTTCCGTTCCACTTTATCATTCTCAGGGTGTTTTCTTCGGGGAAGAAGAGCCCGGCTGGCCGCTTTAGGTCGCGGACAAACGTCGCGCTCCTATCGGAATCTACGAGACGACGCCTACGGGTACGCGTATTGCCTTTTCGTGCTCCTGGGAATCGCTCGAGTCGTCGAAGTTATCGTAATCGCCAAATCTTCCGTCTGGGTCTGGATGAACGAACGAACGAACGAAGGATGGAAGGAAGGAAGGATGGATGGATGGATGGATGGATGGAAGCAAGTCCATCGTGTCGTTCGACATCCAGCAACGGATTAATCCATCCACCGTCGCTCTACCGACATTACGTCGATGGACGACGCTAAAAATCCTCTCGACCGACGGAGATCGGGTCGCGATACCATCCACGAAGCTCGATTCATCGATTCGGACGCGATCATCCTCGACCTCGTTGTTTCGACGGACGAGCGACGTCGAGGAGACTTTGATTCTCGAGCAGCGTCGAACTATTCCACCGAGAAACACGTCCGTATTAACCGTGGTAATACGATCTCGCGTGATAATCCGCCAACGAAGGAACGTTTCTATCGACGACCTAGATATCGCGCGGAATCCTTCATGGAAAATTTATGTTGGACCTTCTCGACTCGCCCAGCGCTAGGCTATCCAAACTCGGCTGGAAAGTTCTCGGAAAATAGTCCTAGTCTCTAGTACACTCAAGCAGACTCTGTCAGGGTCTAGCAGACTCTAGCAAGCTCTAGCAAGCTCTAGAGCGCTAAAAGAACCCGCGTCCACCAACGAGCTACCAATCCCCGATAAATTCGTGCTTTTTAGCACGATTCGCGATCGAGGCACCGTAGACTGTCTACCGCCTCTGACAAATCGCTCCTCTAGCTCTGCCACCATTCCTCCTCTATTTTTCTATTTATCGCTCTATATCCGCCATCCAGGTCGCTATCTATCCATTTGTTCATCCATCTTCTTTCTAGGCCCTATTACTCCTTCCACCGTCTCGCGTCGTCGTCTCGACGCGTCTTTCTCGACGCCTCTCGAGCTACGCCCAAGCGGAACCGCGAACAGCGCGGCTAACCCCCTGCGGAGTCGACGCCTCGGTAAACGCCGCGTTGGAACTCCGCGAGGCTGACTTAAAGTCTTCCCGCTTCCGTGCAAGGTGTTCTAATAAACGGCTTTATGCGGAAAGTCCCGAAGTGCCATTAAATTAAACGGTACTTAGGAACTTCTTACATAAAACCCTTTAACTGCTCGTTCCAATTAATAGACACGCATTTGAAACCGCGCCGTTACGAACGATGACCCGACCGAAACACGTGGGATTATCCGGCGCCACGAAGCGCCGAAAATCGACGATATTCGTCTCCGATCGCCGCGAACCGCCTGGAGACCCGAGAAAATGCGACTCAATTCGAAAAAAAAAAACAACTGGTAATCCGGTCGATGCCGAGCGGACGATAATGGTTCCACCGTTGATTGAACCGCGTCCGTGGTGTCGCGGGCCTTTTTGCCTCCATTCACGAGCGAGCGTGTCGTTAATGGGATTGGAACAGTGACCGACGTCGATTCGAGCGTTCCGGCCGCTTTTCCACCTCCTCGTCGCTCTTCGTCGCGCGCGTTTCGGTGTTTAATATCGTCGAAGGCTTTCGTCGGAGCCTTTCCGCGTTAGCGACGCCCACGTCGACGGATCACGGACGAATTTGCGCGCTTATCGAGTGGATATTCGCCGATGTAAGCTCGATCGGCTGCAAACAGGGGCTCGATGCGACGTGATTCGAGCGTCGTTACGGGCAAGCGAGTCGAAGCGGACCGCGTTAATCGTCGCCGTGGCCGCGTTCGCTCCAGGATCGATCGCGATCGCCGTGGGTTCCGAGCGTTACGTGATTGCGCGCGTAACGACGACGCCGTGGATGAGTATTGAGTCGTCGAAATTGGGTTGATCGGGGGAGGGGAAACCCACCGAGATTAAACTATTCTAGTTTAAGGAATTCCAGTTATGGAAACTCCACACCGCGGGGTTACCTCGACCGACCGAAGCTTGTTCACCCACTGGCACAGCTACGTTTGGTGGCTGATGTTTGTAAAGAGATATCTCCACGTTGCTTTCTGCATTCGATCTTGATCAACGAGAGATTTCTCTTTTGGGTACTGGTGAAGTTGGACCGTTGGATCGTCTAAAGAACAAAGAGGCCATTTCAACACTTTGCGTTCGTAGAACTCGAAGGAAGCGTTAATGCGTTCGCCAGTCTCGATTCAGTTGCGCATTAAAAGCATTTGCGTGGTGGAGGAATCTTCGCTCGTCTTCCGACGAGAACAAAGCTTCTTGGCTTGGATGAAGCTGGATGAGCGGATTTTGAACCTCTTGGTACTCGACGGTTTGGACCGTTGGTCTGTTTGGGACTAAAAAGTTACCGTGTTAGAACGAGCACAAGGACAATACTTTCTAAGTTCGAGTATAGTTGGTTTTTGCGAATACAGCTGAATACGTGAATTTTCAACCTCTTGGTACTGGATCTTTTGGACCGTTGGATCGTTTGAGAGCAAAAAGTTCATGAAACTCGAATCGAGCGTTAGCGTACAATTTCTTTCGGGTAGTGTAGAAGCTTCTACATAGGACGGAAGAGAAAATCTCTTTTATTCGGTGGAGAACAATAATCGCAGTGGCGTACGGCAATATTGGTTTTGCCGTTACCGACCGAACAGTTCGTCTTTGGCGATCACGAATTATCGAAAAGAACGTACTTGCCGGGCATTGTTTGCGCGAAACTCGAAATAACTCGGCCAAAATGGAATACGACAAGACTTTTTTGCATAAAGAATGTTTTTGCACGGACGTGACTTTCAATCACGTTTGTAATTTTGGTAGCGCGTAAAATGAACTCTCGGTATATTGCTATGCAGCCGGTTGGAAGCACGCATATGACGCATATTCCGCTGCAGTATGTTCAATGCACTAGCGGCGGTATGTTATTTGCGAATACCAATTACAAAACAAATATGCAAGCTTCGGTATCAAATGTTATGGACCGATATTCGTATAACTCCTATAACTCAGCGACTAGGCAATTGATATTTACCGATACGTTCGCCATGCCTTAAAAGCGTATTTTTAATTTCCCTACAATTTTGCGTTTTACGTACTGGTAAACATTTGTTGGCTTCTTAATGGCATTCGTTGAACCAATCGTAATTTCCATCGTCCAGTTTGACGATTGTAATTAAATCGTAATTCTTACGGGAATGGCGATATCCAATTGAAATAATAGTTTGATTGCATTTTATTTAATTAATCAAAGAAGACCTTAAAAACCGCACTGTCATACGTCAATACGGAATCGTTTTAGATATTCCCGAAACATTTGCTTCGCGCCTCCTTCCTTATTGCTGTGTTTTTCGTACTAGGCGTAAAATCGATCTTGTTAAAACTTTCGAACGAAGATGGACTAGTTGAAAAGCTCTTTACCGAGAAACGGGAGGAGAAGAATTGGAAGAACGTGTCAGGATACAAAGAGACGAACGTTTCATAGATTCGAAGAAAAGATAAATTGACGTTTCGAACCATCCGTTTGTTGTTATAATGAAACGAAACGAACTTTGTTTCGCGCGAAGTACCAATCGGATTCACGGCTGTATCGAATTTTCTTAAAGAATTAGCTGACGAACGATCATTGTTCGACGCAACGTTCAATTTAAAGATAAATCAAAGTAGTTGGAACGTTTTAGTTTTATTTGCCAAACATAAATGACATACGAATCGCGAATTACCTCGCGGTCATTTCGAGATTATAAAGAAGCGTGTCGCGGTAGTGGAAGTAGCCGCTTATTAAAATTTTTAATTTCAATTGTAGCCTTTTAATTAAAAGAGAGCCATTTATTCGAGGAAGCATGCCTTCTTCAAAAACTGTCTCCTTAATATTTTTAATGGTTCGGTCGACTGTCAGAAGTCCTCCAAGATTTCGAGAGGCAAAACACGGGAGTCCTCGGACCCTCTTCAGTGACTAACGATCTCATTATCCGACAAGATTTATTTAAGATGTATATGTCCTCGAAAGTTCTTAAAATTTGTTGTTCTTAAATGTAACTTGCAGAAAAATGGGGAGAAAAGAGGGAAGGTAAATAACACTACCTCGCGTATAAATATCCATCGCAAGGAAAGAGAACGATCAAGAAACAGGGGGAATAAATATTAAGACGAAGCTTCCGTTCGGTCCGAACGCGTAACGTTAACCGATACAAATGTCTCGAGGATTACGAAAGGCACGCAGCGTTTCTAGGGAGAATCGCGTTGAAAGCAAGTCACGAGCGTTACGATCTAAGCCTCGAATTAATTCGTTCGTTCTCGTCGCTTGTAATCACTTGCCGTTAAGTCCACGAGATTGATCTTCATCGACGAAAAATATAATATTATCGATAAAATCGTCCGACTACGAGCGGTCGTCTCCGTCGTAGCATCGTGACGCTGATTTCCCCGAAGGTACGAGAAATCCGAGGAATCCGTCGAGCGAATTTCACGTCATTCCTATTAATTGCGTAGATGGTCACGAACTATGGAAGAGTCCGGCCGATCAGCGCCATTCCCCAAAATGATATGGACGAGCCGTCTCGAATAACGCGCGCTCAATACGATATAAAATCGACGAGCGATATTTAATATACGACGACATAGCCATCGACCTGTAAATTTCGTAACGATCGTAAAGCGAAATTCGGTCCAGCTATCGCTTAACCGTACCTCCTATCTCTCGTTGACGACCCACCGAAAAATTCGATGAAATTTAACGAGTTACGTTAATTAGTCGGTGGCAGTATTTCGATTCGATGGGAATGCGGACTGCGCGTGTTCCTCGAATAATAATTCTACACTCGGATTATAATTCGACTCTCGGATGGATTCGCGCCATAATACGGATCGTCTTCTCTCCGGCAATGGCAGAGAAGATATCGCGAACGTAGCAACGTGGCGCGATATTATCTCTTTATTATTTCTATCCACTCGCGATCATTATCCGATATTTGTATGGCGCTCCGCTGGCGTTGACCGCGTTTCGCTTAAGCCTTCGCCGTGTCCGTGGGAGAACGATTCGTCGAAAAACTTTATCTCGCCCTCGAGCCAAACAATTTTGTAATTTTGACCGAAGAAGATCGTATTTTTACGGATTATCGCTTGAAATTCCACGACGCTTTTCCTTTGATGAAATCCACGCTACGTTCCCGTGTTTCCATGCCAACAAATCGCTCTTAACGAAATTGCTTCGATCAAAAAATCCCGTCTATATTTCCTCTCGTTCCGCTCGATTTCGACCCACCCGAACCTCTAATTATTCGGAAAGAAATCGAGGCATTAATTCGTAGGTAAAACGATCGAGCCATTCCATCGGCTTCTGTTTGTCGTAAATATCATCGAGGATCGATAATGGGAGGGAAACGTTTTCGATGCGTCCTCGAAACGTTGTCGAATGAAATAGTTCGGAGGCATACGCGTCTTTCGAGCTGGAGATCGGAAAATTGAAGAGCAATCTCATCGCTCTTCCACGGAAACAAACACGTCTCGAAACAGTTATTCGGACGCGAAAAACTCGGAGTCAACAGTAATCGCGCCACATGCCAACTCTGGCCGGAAGTAAGGGCGGTTTAGGAACGATAATTGGGTAGAAGCTGTGTCTCCCTCTTCTTCGTCCGCTCCTGTGCTCCTTACTTACCCCCTCTCTCTCTCTCGCACCCACTCTCATAGTCGTTCTCTCGCGAGAGCATTTCGTAGACCAGGGACCAAATTTGATTTGCAAATTCAGTTAAAGCCCCTCGTCCCGTTTCTGGCGTCGGTACCCTTCTTCTTTCCTGGTCATACTCGCACGAGAGAATATATACGTGCAGAACTCGGCGGTGCTGCCCTGTCGCGCGAGCGCGCTTCGTCGGAACACCCTCCGGGTCCCGCGGGACACGAGGCCGAGAAAAGACGCGTCGCATGAATTTTAATTTTCCTCCGCCTCGTCCTCGTCCTCGTCCTCGTCCTCGTCCTCCTCATCGTCGTCGTCGACGTCGTCGTAGTTGTCGTCGTCGGGACGCGATGCACTTGGGACGCAGTAACGAGCGGCTAAAGTTTTTTGACGAAAAATTAAAAGTTTCACCCAC
The DNA here is from genome assembly GCA_025433975.1 of Liostenogaster flavolineata. NCBI lineage: Eukaryota > Metazoa > Arthropoda > Insecta > Hymenoptera > Vespidae > Liostenogaster > Liostenogaster flavolineata. The sequence goes on from JAITYT010000528.1 coordinate 2,003,948, forward strand.
GTTCCACCAATCCTCTACCCTCTGCCGCCCTTCCATCCCCCCTCGAGCGACCTCCCTCGACCTCCCATCACGCTCACCCATCGTCCAATCCACTCGGCCTCGTCGCTTTTCTTTTCCCCTCTCGGTTCCTTCATCGTCCCTCTGTCTACGTTCCTCTTCGTCTTTTTCTCTTATCCTCTATCGTCGGACACCGTACGACCCCGCGTCCCAGTTTTCTCCAAACTTACGCGAGGACAGTACCCACTCACGGTTCCAAGAAGCCGAGAGTATCTCCCGGCAACTATCTCCTCCGTCGACGGGAACCGCGGCCTTAATGCCTCGTAAAGTAATTACGTCGGTAAGTCGTCAACGGAGAGCGAACTTTCTTCCTTTCCCGGAACGAAGATGGAAGTATATACGCGCTTATTTGTCCCGCGTCGCGGGGCGAGGCTACGGGGCGCCAAACCCGCCGGCCCTGCCCAATCGAGTAACTGACGTATTTACCGCGAGAGAGCTGAAAGTCGCCGAACTTTATCATGCCCGATAACGAAGCGCGACCAGGAGGAGCTTTTAGACGGGAAGCAACTTTTTCTCCAATCACCGTGCGTCGGCTTTAACCGAAATCGATGTCGCCTCTACCGATGTTCCTTCAACCACTGCTTCCTTGCATTTCGATCCATCGACGAGTCGATCGAATTTGATCGGAGTTCGGGAAACGATTGTAGATACGATCGGGAAAAAATCCAGGATCGATCGACATTTCGTGAAATTTTTGGGAATTTTATCGTCGACAGTCCAAAGCTTCCTCGTGGCAAGATGGACTGGGTTGAGAGGTCGAAGCGTTTCGTGGAGTACCGGTACTTCTTCGCGGACTGTTCGGTTTTTTAAATGAACTTGGAGACGACGATCGATGTGCACGCGTCAGTCGTGTTTCGTTCAGTCCGGATCATCGGAGTCGAAAAAGTCCAAATCGAAATCTTTCGATGGTACAGCAAAAACGACGAGAATTTCCGCGTCGGTACAATGTAGTGTAATATCGACGTTCGTAAAATCGAGTGGCAGGATGTCTGCGAACGCGCACGCAGTCGCTTTGAACCGTTTAGAAACGGCGTTTGCGCTACGAATTCCCTCGCGCGCCATGGAATCTAGAAAAGTGCGTTTCACGTGATCGCGTGCATCGCTTATTCATCTTCTTCTTGATTTGCTGACTGCGAGAAGTAACGCGTTGGATATGGAAAGATGCATGGAAGAGAGAGAGAGAGAGAGAGAGAGAGAGGAGAGAAAGGGAAAGAGAACAGGTGGAAAAAGAGGAAAAGAGGGAAAGAGTACGCGACGTAAAAGACTTTTGATGTCGAGCCGGTGCAATCTGCTGGCATCTAGAGAAGCCCGGAAGTGCGGGAACAAGTGCGCCGTTGAAGACGGGCAGATTTGCAAACCAGATTGAAATTTTGAAATTTAAATCTCTCCGAGACTTAAGCTTAAAAAGTCCGGGGCCTCCCGCCGGAACGGATGTAGATACTCGAATACGAGCAAGGTCTTGCTAATTGCCGGATAATTTTGCCAGAGGCAGAGAAATTTCGAGATCAAACGGTCTTTTACGCGAGCTCCCTCGTTTCGTATTCCCGCGAATGTCATTAACACATTGTTACAACTTTAACGCGGATGCAACGTGTGTACGGACGCTTGACCCGCGACCGAGACGAACGCCCGCGTTACCACGACTCTTGCCGATACTTTTTACCAACGAGTGGCAAGAATACCCAGACGACTGTTCAAGCGTCGAATATCTTTCGTTGAAATGATTTTACCCTCGTCGTGATTATTACGTACCAACGATAGACGACAAAAAAAGAAAATAAACAAAATCAGACGGAGACGAAATCGAAATATTCATGGTTTCGTTTTGAATAATTCTTTTAAATGTTTTCGTGCTCGTTGTCGTCGCTTTCGTGAAAAAATTAAAATTCTACCGATCGGTCGTTAGAGATAGACATTTTTTTTATGTTTTCTGTCCATCGACCATCACGTTCGAATACTTTTACTAGGAAGGAATTCAATTATTTTCGCGAGTTCTTCGCGAAGCGTTTCGAGACGGGTCAGTCGTTCGTTGAAATTCGTCTTCACTATTAACGATCCGAAGCATTCTTCTTCCGTCGGTTGGCGACGCACGCTTCAACCTAACCTCTTATCTTTTCCTCGTGGAATCCGTCGGTCGATCGGTGAAATAGTAACTCGTTACTTCGCTTTGTTCCTTGAATTGGATAGTTTTCCATTAGCAGTCATAACAACGTCCTTTGGCAAAGGGCGCCGATAGGACCGCGCGGGTTCAGTTTGTTTATTCTAGCTTTCGCGTTATCCTCCGAGCCACTGTCGAAGGTTAGCCTCCTTTTCCCATCCGCGTACCTCGCGTTAATTTCCATTTTTATTACAAAGCGAATTGCATTTCCCCCGACCGCGACCTCCCTTCGCCATCTTTAACGGTGAGTTTTTCGTTGCATACGAAACGGTGAGAGAAAGGCACTTTCTCGTAACTTACGTGTCGGTACAGAGACGAAATTCCATCGACGAAACTTACCTGAAACAAAGGATAGATCTGTCGTTAGCGATAGCCTGTATTTTCAACTCGATCGACTATAACTAAGCGATTTACACATTGCACCGGAGTAGACGCAATGTCGATGATGAATCGCGATCGCGAAGTTATTTATCTCCATAGCAGCTCACGATCGTTCTAAATTTACCCTTTCGATGTAAATTTACGAAGACGAAATTTGCTCCAGCGTAACGTTCAAGCGCATACGCACTGCTAGTTGCATCGAAATTCAAATTTTTCCTTACATCGAGCGAAACGGACTATTATCCAGCTCTCGTAGCTTCAACAGAGTTTTTCAACATCGATGCTTTCATTTTTAAATAATAAATTTAATACTCCAAATTCGGATGACTTAATCTTCGCGTTATAAAATAGCGCGAGAATATTGGATTATTCGTTATAACGCTAAACCAACAATATTTTTTGGACGAAGCACACGACCGTGTTAATTCGAACGTTAAAACGCCGCATTGCAGTACCACCCGCCATCGTATCGTTATTTTATCGCCCAGACACGACGCGACGTATTCGATCGTAACGCGCACTCGACCGGACAAACGGCGAATTAAAAATCGACCTTAAGTGGCCATTACGCGATCGATGCGTCGCTCGAGTCTTCGATAACGGAACGCGTCGTAACGTCGGCGTAAAACATTTTCTTCCTTCGACGAAGCAATATCCCGTAATAATATAAAATTCGTACGAGTGACTCCAGAACGGTCGAATCGCGTTTTCGATCGACAGGAGTGACTCGAAAGCATCGTCATCGTATACTTTCAATCCGCCTCTCGGCAGTTTAGTCGGCGTATCAACGCACCAGCCGACGAAGTCTCCACATAACTTTTAACGACGCGTTCTACGAGCGCACAGGTGCGCGCCAGGTAGGACGAGCCGAAAAGCAGTAGTATCTTGGTCCGTTGAAACACTTGTAAGTATCGACGAGCGATAAAACTCCCAAGATTCGCGTCCTTTCGCGTGGAGGAAGAGTTTCAGTCGGAGGTAGAGATAGGCCGTAAAAGCGAGAGGCGAAATATCGACGCGCCCGCGTGACGCTCGTTTTCCGATGCGTTTTACGCAGCGACGCGAGCATCGAGAACAATCGAGCGTGAGGAACGACATTAGATAGATGAGATAGAAGAGAACTACGTTTTTTTAGGACCACGATTTTTTTAACAGTTCGAATAATTCGTGAATTTCTGCTCGCGATGGATCGAACGAAGCGACAACACGATAAATCGAGGTCCAAAGCGGTGCGGTACGGCTTCGGTGTTGACAACGATCGAGTGCGAAGAACGACACTAGCGACGAAAGCGAGTACAAATAATGTACGATTTACCGTGGACGAGAATTTTCCAACGGTCCGAATCACTCGTGAGTCTGCAGTCGCGATGGCTCGATTAACGCGATCCCGCGATAAAGCAGGATCCAAGGCGATGCGGTTCGACTCCAGTGTCGTGAGTAATCGAGCGTGAGGAACGATATTAGCGACGAAGGTGTGCAGAAGCGATCAGCGAATTCTCACGCACGACGATTTTCCAACGGTACGAATAACTCGTGAGTTTCTCTACTCGCGACTGACTCTGTTCGAGGGATTCGATGATAAACCAAGATCGAAGGTGGAGCTGTTCCTCTCCAGATTGGACCTTCGTCGAGATCAGACGGTCGATAGTCAGACAACCGTCGCTCCTGAAGCGAAGACGAGATCCGAACGCGTGTTCAACGCGATCGAAGGACGCGTCGTAGTCGCGAACGCGAAAACGCGATTGGATTAACGCGAGTACGCGCCGTAGCGCGTATTGGACGTATTGAGTGCCGTCCTGGCACGGTGCTATACAGGGAGACTCTCTATCTCCCTCGGTCCCTCTCTCTGTTAAGCAACGCCTATAGGAGCGGAACCATAACGGAGTATAATTCAGTCCGGTTCTGGTATGTACAGTACGTACTCCATTCTCCGGCAATGCACCGTGCACGCTCCCTGTATCCTCTGCCATAACACCACGCCGTAATGCATTATAGCCTACCTGCGAGTAGGACGCCATTTATACACGGCTCTACGCGCATGGACGAAGATACATAACGTATCTGCCACCGTGCGTTGCTACGTACCTATCTAGGGTTCGTACGTACCTACCTACGGCCGTCGTGAGACTCGCAAGATCCAGAATTTCATTAAAGTGCGCCTGCTATCGGCGTCTTTGCCCCTTTGACCGAGCCGATTGCCGTCTCGGACCTAACCTCGTTCCGCGACGGAACGTGTACCCGAGTGCGTCGTAGAAGCACCACGACGATCGTCCCATTTATTTATAACTATAACTCGCGACGTTCGTTTTTTTTTCCTATTCCTGGCTAAGAGTCGTGTTCGAAGGAAGGAAAGATGCGAGGAAAATCATACGTCTTCTTTGGAAGTACAATTGTACTCTGTGTACAATTGCTTTAAACGCAACGAGATAACGCAGAAGCGACGAGACGACTGTGTTCGAATCGATTAGAAATAGACGAGATCGTGAGGAAGAGGCGCACAACAATTTAACAATTTATTCACGACAGACCAACGAATTGCTTTTCCCTATAGCAACGATAGAGCGCAATTCCTCGACTTTCCATTCTTTCGAGCAAATTCGTATCCACGAAGCAGGAAAGAGAAGAGAATAACGAAGCGCCTGGACGAGGAGGGTTATCGACGGAATTCTATCGAGCGAGAGGCCATTGTTTCAGGTGCGGCGTAACACGCGAGACTCACTGGTATAATTAGTGCGAACGGAACGCGTATCCGTACAGCCGTGTCTCCCGTTACTACGACGAGAGGGACGAGGCGCTTGGAGGAGGCAGACCGGGGAAGGACGCACGCCGATGACCAGCACCGGTAGCTTCGCATCCTCCCCCGTATCTCTTTTTCTCCCCGGTAGCGGGCGCGAAGCGTGCTTCATTTATCTTCCTCGGGATCACGTTGCATCCTGACAAATGCAACACCGCTGGGAGAACACACCACTGGATAAACTTGCGAAGGAACGTCGAGATGCGGAGAACTAACGCTCGAGGGAGACGCCATCGCGATGCTAAGATTTTCGTACCACCGCTTATGAAAACTTTCGATATCTCGCGATGTTTAGGAAATCGAAAATGACGCGACCGTTTGCCGTTGTCGAGTCTGTTAGGTTCTACGAAATGTTTGGACGCTTAAGGTGACGCCAGACGGAAATTTGGAATCGTTTGGATGAATTTCTAGGTGTCACGGAGCGATCGGATCGTACGAAATTGCACACGAGTCTCTAAACTGTCCGTGAAATTGTGCAACGCGAATGACATAAGTATTTCGACCTTACGACGTGCCAACTTCAACGATCAACCTAAAATACGTTGGAATTTCTTTCGCGCTAAATTGTCATCGAACGTGAGCTGACGTCAAAAATAATTCGAAAATAGTAGGTCCTACAGGATGATCGATATCTTAAAACGCCTCCGAAGAGAAATCGGGAATTGTTTAGACAGATCATCGACAATACGGATCATTATTCCTCACGAGACGCGGTGTCTCGACAGACCGTCGGATCGGTCCAAAAATCGGCTCTAAACGCGCTGGAATTGCTGCCGCGCCGAAATCGAAGACCGACTCGGCCTTGAGCGCGCAACCGAGCGGGCGTCCCTTACCTATTAAATTCGCATATTATGCGGCAATAAGCGAGGTCGGAGCGTCGGTCGGCGCATTGTTGGAGTGAAAAATGACGTTGACCGGGTTGGCAACGATTTAGAGAGCACAAAGGGACGCCCGTAACGTCCGGACGATTTTTGAGGGCTTCAATGTCTCGTACGATGCGATGACAACCGGCTAACACCCTCTTCACGCCCACGCCGCGCGTTTCTGTGTGTGTGTGTGTGTATGGGTGTGTGCGCGCGCGCCAGCCTCGACGTCGTTGTGTCCTTTCAACGCGCAAATCCGCGCTTCCAACCCACGTCAATCGCGCGGTCGAGGACGGACGGCGAGGAGGGCCACGAGGGCCTTCACCGGAGGAACGGAAATTACGAAACGCCGTCGGTGCACGCGCGACGATAGTCGATAGGTATTTCCACATCAGCGAAAAATACGTTACAAATCCAACTTTAACCTCCTTGAGATTCCGATCACGTAGCTCGGCTCGAAGATATATATCTTATATCGTGAGGCGCGACGACGATCCCTCTACGCGTACCCTACTTTCCTTCGTCCCTATCCCCGCCCACCCACCCATCGTCCTTTCAGCTTTCTCTTTTTCCTGTCCGCCATCGTAGCGTGATGCGTCTGTCCGTGGCAACATCGAGCTCCTCGGCCTACGATGGAAATTTCAACGAAGACCATGACGAACTTCATTTATAACGACGACGACGACGACGACGACGACGTTGATCGTAAATCCAAAGCTTCTTTGAGATCTCGACTGCGAAAGAACGTCGTTCGAAACGCATTCGTCGTTAAGATAGCGAAGGGTTTAACGATTAGGAGGAAATTCGTGATTACGACGATATCATCGCGTTGCGCGCTCTTCGACCGCTGCAATTTCGAGATCGACGAGGCAGACGGTATAAAGTTAAAGAAATTACGTAGTTCGTCGTCCAGTCTGGAGTTCCTATCTTCCGGTACTTCGAGCCTCTAGTAAAAGTTAAAGATCGTTCATCGTCGCAGTTAAACGCGATTTTATTGCAATTGCAAGTAGTAGGTCGACTCGTTTGTAAATCGTAAACGTTTTCGAGTGTACGAGGGCACGTCGCGCACGGTTTACACGAGATAAGTGGCGTTTCGATGTACGTATGACGCGGTCCGATAAACGCTCCGTTGTTGACAGTCGAGTTTTGTTAGATTTTACAGGAAAAATTTCAATTCATGGAATGACTGGTTGACACGGGACCTTTAACGACAGCTAGCGCGAACGATTGATCGAAGGATTTGCGTAATGCGACGACCAATCGATATTATCCGGACAGTTTTCATTTTGGAGATGAAACGAGACAAGCCAATATATTTTTCGTAAATTTTTTCATCGCGTACAGTTCGTCTCTATATTTTGATTTTAATTCGGTTCCGTCGTCAACGCGAACCCAACTCGTTTAATCGTTTCGTCCCTGGAGAATTCGTCGAAAAACTACTGCCAGCTATTACCATTTACTACCACCACTGACTACTACAATTTCTCTATCTATTGCAATTTACTCGGGAAATATAGAGTGCACTCGAATTGAAAATAGTTGTTAGCAACGTTTCGAACATAGAAAGAAGAATCGTCCATTGAAAATGTTTAAGAAATTGTTCGGTTTGCGTTCAGATTTGTGCGTGATTTCGTTCGAACATTATCGTACATGGATCGTAGAAATTGAAGAATTTAACTGTTATCGCAGGAAATCGTGAGCGAACTGCCGATATACGTGTCTCGTGGTAGAGCCGATAGCAAGCTTCGTAAATGAGATTCTAAATAATACAGTTAGGAAGGCCATATGCCAAAGTTAAAGCGAGTAAGTGCGGCAGGTACCTGAAATTGGACACTGCTAAACGTATTTAAAAGCGGAACGCGTACGCGGCACTGTTTGCAAACGCAACGTTTTCGAGAGACGGCAAATAACATATGTGCATATTTAGCGACTCTATATTATATCAAAACAGAAAGCTTCCTTTTTGCGCGCCTGGTTACTATTTCCGCAGAACTTGCAAATTTAACGTACCGAGTGCGTTCGCTCTGCATGAATTACGCATTTCATCAAAAATGTATCTTCCAAAGTATTCGTTACTTCGGCTACCGATGCCTTTGCCAGGTCGCCAAAAAAATGCACTTTACCTTCCATACCGATCTGCGCGCTCGACGAGAACCGAATCGCGAGTTTTGCGCGGATATAAGACGACTTTAATCGTCCCGGCAAGATAACGATCGATCGAAAATGATTTTACATTTCCGGCAACGAGCGAGTTTAACGCGACTTTAGCCACGATTGCAAAAGAAATTTAAGATCGACCTTCGATCCGATTACTGTCGCGTGGCCATGACGTACGACCGTTTACGCAACTGTAAGGAGTCGTTCGTCGAGTTCGCCACATCGCGTTTAACCGAGCACGAAGCGGAAACGACTTGGGCGGAACCGACGGAAGGGGCTAAAAAAGTCATTGCTTCGAAATCGTAAACACGTCGTTCCGTTCCGCATTGAAAATTGTGAATATTTATATCCGTGGATGCACGCGAACTCGACGTATTTCACGGTTCGATCGGCGAAGTCGGCGAGGGCCGCAAGACCGCATAAAGAAATCATACGCGATCGAAATAACTTCCGACGATTACGAAATTATCCGTCCCTACGAGCGGCGTCATACTCTCGAGATTCGACTGTATCGCACGCGTTGCATCCCGCGCTGCGGATCGGACGTCGTTCGACTCGCAGCCCTTCTTCGTTCGTTCGTTCGTCCTTTCGCCCCACTTTGCCGTTCCATATTCCGTTTCAGCTACACTTTCCACCCTAAGACGAAACTATCATGCTCGCCCGAACCGAGAATAATTCAGCCATGAATAATCATGAGCGCGAATTTGCTTATTAAATTTGTCATTAATATATTCGAAACAGGTATCGAACGAACGAATCCAATGGGGTATGTAAATGCGATCTCGCCAAAGACCGTCGAACGTATTACTTGCCGGAAAGAAAACATCGCGAAGAGCCGATGTTATTCCGCCGGGAATTTCGAGATACCTCCTTTCGTGCTTCCTACTATTCACGGTATTAAATAGCATTGTCGTTTACGAGCGATCGCACGACGTGCGTTCGATCTACTCGCACGTAGAATGACTCGAAATTTCGAGGAAGAACGAGGAAATCGACGTAGGCGATTCCGACGAGTTTTCGAATACGATCGATTTCTTCTTTCGAATTTTCCGATCGAGGCATAGTTCAATTTTTTAATCGTTGTTAATTAGTAAAATTCGCGAATTTCGATTGGGAATCGTTTTCGAGCTCTACTCGAAATACGGGAGAAGAAGAATCGTTGAACACTCGACGACACTCGAGATGTACGAGTTTTGTTATTCATAAAGATGCATTTTTTAAACAATCGGAGGAATTTCATGCTATCGTTGCAATCTTATAACATTTTCAATAAAACGGATAACGGTTAGTAAGAAGCCATGCTGATAGTCGCCGCATCCTACCGAATTTATACTACTAGGAGTTTTAAAATTGACGCTTTCTACTAGACAGACGCGCTATTATTAACCGACGAACGCTAGTACCGAGTCGGTGGCTCTTTGTTCGGCGTCGAATGCAAATCGTGCTCGTACGTAGGTCGCGAAAGTCGCGTTGGAAACTCGTCGAGGAATTTCCGTGGAAAGTTTCCCGATGTTCCGAGGTCTTGGAAAAGTGCAATTTCGATAAATTTCGAGCGCCCGACTAAAATATCGCTCGATAGCGTGATCACGACAATCACGCCGTTCCGCCTTGAGAAAACTTGCGAAATTTCAAGCGATATCCCTGCGATCTCCGGCGATAAGATCTACCGGAACGACCCTCGAACGCTGGACGTCGTGAAACCACGCGTCGCAGTGAACGTTGGAAAAATGGTTCACGTGACCTCGCGTCACGTGCCACGAAATTACGCCTCGCGAAGCGGAAACACGATCGAAGGAACGAAGGGTCGCTGAGAAATTCTTTCAGTGCCGTTCGATCCATATAAATCTCCTCTCCTTACGCTCCGTCCGACCAATAACCGCCTTATCTACTCGAAAACAAGCGACTTCGCGCGCCGCGTCGGAATCGCGCGTACTCAAGATCGCACGACGTCTCGAAATCGCCATATCGAAGTCGAAGAGACACGTTCGACATCGCGGCGAAATTTATACGAGGAAATTCGACCACGAATTTGCATGGAACGAACGATCGTTTGGCAATCTCGACGAAAGCAACGAACCGAGAGAGAATAGGAGGAGACTTCGCGTTGTCTTACGAGCAAAACATCACGCTTCGTTTCTCGTACCAACCAGGAAAGTCGAACGATCGAAGGAACGAAGGAAAGAACGAGAAGAGTTTTTCGAAAATACGTCGATTCCTTAGGACGACCTTCCCCTCGTTTCCTCCTTTCCTCGATAACCGAAAAGTCGCCGAACGAGGCAGACCAATTGCACGACGCCGCGTTTTCTTCTTCGTTCCGTTGCCCGAAAGCGACGGCGGCAACAGGTTAGCGGCACGCGCCGCGCCGCTCGAAGCCGGCCGCGTGCGTCCGCGCAGCGACCGACTCGCACCACTGCGGCGATGTCCAAACTAGCTAGCCAGCCTCTCTCGGCTTCTTCTTACCGTCGAACGCGACGAATGGACGCGCGTACGTCGCGTTCGGACATCACTGGAGGCGCGAGCTTCTCCGCGCGAGTACGAGGCTGACGTCACTACGCGAGAGGAAATAATCAAGGTATTTGGCGCTAACCTATGATCCATAGATCGAGTTCGAGGGATCCTGCTCGGGCCCGCGAGTGAGCCGCGTCGAAGTCGATGCTGCCGATGACGTCGGCGACCGCTGAAGCCCTCGGTGCTCCCTTCGATGCCTCGACGGCCCTCCTGGCGTCGCGACGACTCCAACAACGAAGAACGAAGTGAAACGACGAGGATGACGCTGATGCCGGGGTCGAACGACGCCGCGTTCTCTTATTTTCTCTTTATTTTCCCTCTCTCCTCACCGCTGCTCTCCACGACCCTTTCAACGGATATCGTTATCGGTGAACGTTACGAACGACGTCGTGAAGCTTGCGCGTTCCAAGTCCTCCTTTTCAGCCGGACGCGCGCTCACGAAGGATTCTCCCGCTCGACGATCTCCTTTAATCGACGTCTTCCTTCCCCTCGCGCCGATACGGTCCGTATCACGGGGACCGTATCCTTTTCCTGGATACCACTCGGTCACGTAATCTCCTCTTTCCTCTACTCCGAGTTTCTTCTCGATCTAAGAGTAGAAAGAGCTCTCGCCTGTGCTCTTCGTCGCTTCGCCTCTCTGCCACCCACTTTGGATCTTCCTTTCTCTCTTTCTAACTATGTATACTATATATATAAATATATATCTATATACATATACGTATATATAGTATCGTATATATAGTATATGCGAGTGTATGTATATATCTTTATATGTAAATATATATGTTTATCATATACGCATATATAATATATATAATATATATTATATATATATAGATATATGTATGTATACGTTTATGTAAATACGCTCGCACGTGTACGTATCCGTGCGCGTGGCTGGTTGGTTGGTTGGTTGCTTGTTGCGTGCGTGCGTGCGTGCGTGCGTGCACCCTCCCGCCCACGCGATTCCCACGTTAACTCCCACCACCACCACCACTGCCGAGAAGGAGTCCAAACACGATACGTCGTACGTACGACCGAACGTTCGACGCGTCTCGCGTCCTACCGAAACTAAGAAACGCGGACGAGGTTAAGGGTAGGAGGGTGAGGAGGGTGAAGGTAAGGGTAAGCAAGGGAGAACGGCCCTCGTGGGTGCACGGATGAAAGGGCGCGCAACGACGTCGGGCTCCTCGTACCCGTGATCGTGATCGTGTTCGTCGTCAAGGTCGTCCGATTTTCGGTTCCTTTTTACGAATAATATTGTCGATGCTATTATTTTTTTCTCTCTCTCTCTCTCTCTCCCTCTATCTTTCTTGCTTTCTCTCTCTTTCTCTCCGTTTGAAATACGATGCGTATTACTACTACGACGGTTGGAAGCGCGCGCAGTCTCTACGTTTCGTCTATTATCCGGCTCGTGGCTACGATAACACGGTTCGCTCGTCGGTAACGCACGCAGCGCGCGGCGTGGCGTGGCGTGGCAGCGAGTCGGATGGCTGACTGGCGGAGAGCCGACGACTCTCGGTCGTGGCCGTGGGGATCGCCGGCGCTCGACGCTAAAGCGCGCGCGGGAGGGAACGTTACGGTGGTGGCGGCGGCGGTGGCGGCGGCAACGGCGACGACCACGCCACCGCTCGACGCCCTGGATCGTACGGCGATGCACGGCCAGCGGGAGGGAGGGTGGAAGGTATGAGAGTAAGAGAGAGAGAGAAAAGATGGAGAAGGACAGAGGCAAGCTTGGAAGCGAGTGGAAGGGTAACGCCGACGCCGACGACGACGACGACGACGACGACGACGACGATGTCGAGGACGCCGCTGACGACGCTGACGACGACGACGACGACGACGAAGAAAGAGGGTTGCCGCGCGTCGAGAGGGAAGCGAGGCTTGGAAAGAGGGGACAGTGAGTGGCAGGGAGCCGTAGGAGGAAGAAGGACGCGAATAGGGTGCTTTCGCTCTAGTAGAGTATAGGAGAGAGAGAGAGAGAGAGAGAGAGAGAGAGAAAGACGGAGAAAGAAGTAGAAAGAGCGAGCGAGAGGGGGTAAACCGGCTCGAGTAGGAGGTACTGCCGAGTGGGAGCGGAAAGGGGTAAAGAAAGCGAGAGGGAGGGGATAGCCGGACGGGTGGCGGACGAAGTAGCAACAGGCGGCAGGTAGGTTCACCCTCGGCGCTGCCCGCTCCGCGACGCCCATCCCTACTCTTATTCCAAGCCGGCATCAGCTTGGCGTTCGGCGTGGCGGTACGCGCCGCCACGTTTCTCCTTCGGCCGGTGGTGGTGCCGCTGCCGTCGACTCTCGCTCTGACGTCACACCGTCGTGACGTAGGCGTGGTCACGGATGCGCACTAACACCTCGCTTGTCACCGTTGTCATAGTGACTGCTTCGGCGATGCCCGCGTTTCGTTTTCCGCCTCCCTCTCTCGATCCGGCGTCGCTCGTCACGCGCCGAGCGCACCCCCTTCCTCCGGCGCCTCGCTGGCCCTCCCTCCCTTCCTCCCTCTCTCCCGACGCCTCCATCTCGGTCTTCGTCCTCGTCGTCAACGTCGTCGTCGACGTCGTCGTCGTCGTCGCCGCCGCCGCCGCCGCCGCCGCCGCCGTTGTCGTCCTACTCGCCGCTCTCACCGTCCTCTCCACTGCGTACCTCGTTGTTCTCCATTCCTTTCATCCGTGCCGCTCTCCATGGATGGTGTAGCGCGCGCGTGTACGTGATCGCACCGCGAGAGTATCGATGGACGGGAGGAGGAATGGCAGTACGAAGAGACGCAAGAGAAAAAAAGTGGTTGAACGGCAGGACCGAGAGAAGCGGACGCGTGTGCGTGGGAGCGATCTCCTCGTTGGCGGGCTGCGCGTGCGCGCAACATTAACGCGTCGTCGTCACGGTAACCCCGCTTCAAAACAAGCCTGCGCGTTTTTTTCAATTCGAATGCACTCGCTGGTAAACGACGAGGTTATAATGAAGTCTCTGCCTGCCTCTGCCTGCGTGTTCTCCCTCCCTTCCTCCCACGTTTTCCCCCCTGGTACAACCCCGCCGTCCACCCTGCCGCGCTCGTTCGCTCTCTTTGTCCTACAGACGTCGAACCGCGCGTTGCGTAACGCGCCTTCGTCCTCGTCCTCGTCCTCGGCCTCGTCGTCGGCGCGACGGTGGCTCTATGCCCGCCGCAAGGATGCGCGCGTCGACCTTCCCGATCGAATGCCACTCGATCCGAAAGAGTTCTTTTTTTTGAGCACCTTTAAGCGCTGTCCTGACGATCGGAGAGCAATGAAAATCGTCTCGTACGCATATGTAATCTTGTTTGATTTGTTTGTAATGGAAGGTTTGGTAGATCGACGATGACGATTGGTCGAGCGCTGGAAACAGGATCGTCCCGTGTCGCGGCTGATTCAAGCGTCGACACGGTCGAGTTCTCCTGCGCGAAGTGCCTCTGTCTTGATTGCCGCCATAGTGATCGATCGATCGATCGACCGTTATGGGTAATCCGGTTACCTGTGTTATACGCTTTAGAGGCATCGTCTGGTAAAATTGCAGCGAATCGACCAATCGGTTTCGACGTTGATTCGGCAATCAACGCTAGAGTTCTCTGTCTTGATCATCGCTACGGACCGTCCCTGACGATAGGGAATCTCTAGATGTTCAAATTACGCGCTTTTTATCGCGCAATAAAATTACATCGAATCAGTCCGATCAACGACTATTCGACGCGTTTTAGAGCTGTTAGACTTCTTTAGTCCTGATCATCGCTATAACGATCGATCGAATTATCGATCGTCCCAGACGTCACGGAACGTCCAATTATCCGTTTCGCACGCTTTTCATCGTGCAATAAAACCGCAGCGAGTCGTTATCGTTACCGCTCGAGTTCTCTCGTCCAGATTATCGACAGGACGATCGGCCGATCGCCTCTTCCAGATTCACGTAGTCTACTTATCCGGACGATACGCGTTGGAGGCACCAATCGCCAAAGTTGCGACGCGTCGAACTGCCAGATCGATGACGACGATCGAACGAACGTTAGAGACTGGCGTGTCGCGTGTCGCGTCTCCCTGCGAAGTGCCTCTATCCTGGCCGTCCCTCGCCCCCCACCCCTCGACCTACCCTTGGTCCTTCACACCAACAAAGCCAGCTGTATCGTTGATTTCGAACTGAGCCATTAGTCGCAAGGCGAGCTGTTATATGTTTCTGAGACTAATGAGATTTCCATGTAGCGCGGATGAATTGCGTTGGATACATACGAGTAGGCGCGCGCGTTCGTTCGCTTCCAACAAACCATCCCTGTGTATTAACGATGTGTACGCCTCGCCGCGATCCGTTTTCGTTATTTGTTCGTCGATTTGGTGCGCGGCCCGACCGTTCGCCGGTTATTGCGTTTATTAGATACGTTATTTGCGTTTCGCTTTATTTTTTCGTCGAATCCTTCGAGATTCGTACGAACTCGACGAACGAAATCGCGATGCGTCGACGCATGGACGGTTCGATCGATCGATAGACCGTCGATTCAACGATAGCATCGATACGCTTCTTCGAGCGGATTCTAGGGAACGTTGCTCGTCGAATAATTCCCCACGTTCCCGAGCAGAACGAACCGAGGACGAAGGTTTACGAGTGACTCGTCCTCGAGCGTAACTCGAGTTACGGAGAATTTCGTTATGTAACGAATGCTTCCTTAAGTCGCGAGTTAACGGGGAATTTGCTTTTCGTCGTAAATCGGACTTCTTCGTTCGTACGATCTAATCGAGTCGATAATTAATCGGAAATCAAGGGACGAAGAAGCTCGTCTTGGCGACGACATTTAGAAATTAATGCTCCGTGAAAACTGATAGAAATATTTGACGATCGCGCCTAAATGATTCTCTCCGAACGAAGGTTCGTGCCTCGGTCCCTCGAGTCGAGACTCAAATATCCATAGTCCACCTTAAAATCATTCGTTATTTCGAGAAATTCTGCGTTAGCCTCGAATCGCGACAAACGGAGCTAACAGCCGCGAGGGAAGCCGTGATACAACTCGGCGTCATTAACGCAATAATGGGAATTAATTTCGATCAGTGGTTCGTTGCGACGAATCAATTTCGTTCTCGGGAAAGCGATTCGATTCTACCGTTATGGAATTTCAATGAGTCGATCGCGTACGTGCGATGATTTCGTTCCCTCGAAGGACCTTCGTGACGCTAGTGAAGACCACTGCGCGAAGTCGGACGTTTTCAATTCGTACTTTTACGTGCTCGATATTCTCGCGAAGCTTTCGACGTGATTCTTCGAAACGCGGACAAGTGGAACGATACGTTCAAAGAGACGATCCTTTCGACGATTCTCGTTGCTCTAAGCGCATTCCACGGCAAGACGACGCTTCTTGGCCTTCCTCTTGGTCTCTCTCGCGCTAGCCACATTCGTGTTTCACCCTTTGCTCGCGTTCTCGACCTAATTATGTTTATAAAATGTGCCCTCCTTTCTCCTGCACGAGACGGCGAACGAGGTACGCTCGGCAAATGCTGCCACAAATTAAGTTAGCGGAGAAGCCTAATTAGGCGCATGATTGCAACATTATTCGAAACCGGGCGAGCGCAGGAACTCAAGAAAGGCGGTCGCCCTTCGAACGTCGTTAAACGTAATCTACGCACACGGTCCTTTAACGCTATTATCTCGCGGCTTCCGCAAAGGAATGCCTAACAATCGTCGAGAGACGCGTATATTCCGCGGGACGACGGAGCTCTGATTTCGATGAAATTTATTAAATCGACGAGAACGAAAGGATAACCGTTTCAGGAGAGATCTAGGAGGGACGACGACGGACGGAACCGAAAAACTGGAATTCGATTTTCTCCGGCTGCTTAGATTTCGCCCGTGCCGAAGCGGGGCTTTCAAACTCGGACATCCAAACTTCCAGCAAGTGTCGCTCTTTCGCGCCATATGCCTTAGGTGCTTTGTATTCCTGACAAACTTCCTGGAATTAACTTATCGTTCTCGGTTGGTTCTCTCAAGACGGTAGTCAAGATTTACGTGGTGAGACGAAGACCAAGAACGAGGACCAGACAGAGAAAGAGAGGGAGAGGCAGAGAGAGAGAGAGAGAG
>JAITYT010000528.1:2029848-2041599 GCA_025433975.1 Liostenogaster flavolineata
TAGACAGTTGAAAAAATATCGCGCCTTTTAAAATCAAAATCAAGACAATAAATTCGTTTTAAAAATGTTTAAAAGAACCGTGGGAGTTCGATACGATCTCAGATACACGTATTTTAAGAACGTATCGCGAACTAACGAAACCAAACGTGGCACAAAGCAAAAAAATCGTCACCCGATGGCGAGCGACGACGCGATCGACGAAGCTCGGTTGAAAAAAGCGAACGAGTCGTTCGCGGAGAAGCAACAGATCGAAGCATTTTCAGCCGACGTCTCGCCTGCCGTACGGTTTTATTCGCAGTTGTCTCGATATGGCGTAAACAGGCTCGGTTAAGGGGAGCGGCGTCGCAGCGACGGGTTCTAGCCGGTATTATCGAATATCACGGAGGGGCGAGGCTCGCGTTACTCCAAGAGAACGCTGACAGCCGCTTTCACTTCACCTGTTGACACTCGTGACGACGTGGTGACGACAGATCCGTTGTATCCCGGTGGCGCTCGTTACGATCGCGTCCCACGGCCTACGAGGAGCCTCATTGATATACCGAAAGCCCAGCGTCCTATCGACATTCCCAGGCAATAACGTTTTAACGAGGATAATGCGCGAAGGGTGCGCGTCTTTTGATACCGGGCGAACGATCCCAGCTTATTCGATCCATCCTATCGGCTTATAAGATGCGCGAACACGGAGACGTCGTTAACGTCGAAAAAATCGTATCGCAGCTAACAACGAGCCGATCCATCGTAGTTTCGCGAGGAAGAACGGAGGACATTAATACGCGACCTTTTCGGTAGGAATGATTTACGAGGCGCGAAAGAACCTCGACGTTTTTATCGACGAGAGGAAATCACGGGAGCCCGGCACGTCGATGTGGAAATACCTTGTCAAGGAGCGTAATAAAGTCGAGTGATATGGAGAATACGTTCGAACGTACCGTATCGAAGAGCGCGGGGATTGCCGGTCAAAGGCTTAAAACGAACGTAATATCGAGATTTAATCAGGTTTCGAATCTAATTCAATTATCGCGCGTGATCGCACGGTCGAATTAAAAATGCTTCGCGGAGCGTTATTTTCTCGTACGCAGTGAAACTCTACGAATATCGATAAATGGCGTCGACTCTTCGTCGTTACGAGACCTCGTAAAGCGAAGCGCGGTTCTTCATCGAGAGAAACAGAGCCGCGAAAGTCCGCAAATTCGAGACACTTTTCACCGTTGTTCGTTGCTCTCCGACCGACGGTTTTTATCACTGGGATTATCGTCGTCTCTCCGCGTCTTGCGCGTACTCTCGTGCAAACGAGGAACGCCTAACGATTTTCCCCGTGACGTCATCGATGGTCCGTCACCCAGGAAGTCCGAGGCGAACGAAGCGATATTTTTTCAGCGGCAAACTCGCGAGCTCACGACGAAGGACTCCTCCTCACTTCCCCCGGCAATCGACACTTGGGAGAATCGTAAGGGAAACGTTTTGGTTCTTCGAAGCGAACGGTAAGGAGACATCTTTCATCGTGTATCCAAGGAAGAGGAGAAGGAAGAGAAGAAGGAAGAGGAAGAGGCAACGTCACGGGCAGCGACACGGAGGAGGACAGCTCGAAGAGTGGAAAAAAGTCAAAAGAGAAAATTGAAGTTGGCAAGGTGCGAGCTCTCGAGCCGTATCCCTCTATATCACGGTATCTGAATCCCGGCTATACCACGAGACACGTTATTCAATTACGAGCTAAGAGGCACGAAGTGTCGATCCACTGTCCGTTTCCGTACTCCTCGCGTCTTCGTCGTCATCATCGTCGGAGCTCGAATCCGTTCGCAAGAAGGTAAGACCACCGGCGTAGTATCCATTGAAAGACAAAAGCCGCTTGTCGAAGGTAGATCGTTCTTCTGCGTTGCGCGAGAATGGCTGGTGTCGGTGGTACTTGGAAGCTCTGGAGGCGAGCGTGTATCGGTTGGGGATGGCGCCGGTTGGAGGAGGACGGAATCGGACAGGTCGGGGAATAGGTAGCCTCGAGGTTGGAAACGTCGGGACGAGGGTTGGATATATTGAGTTATGGGTTGCGTGGTTCTGATTGAAGGCGACTTCGGATTACGCGGTAACTATCGCTAAGAGGATCTTGCGCCTTCGACGCACCCAAGGTGAATCCTTTCGCCAAGAAATTTCTCTCCCTGAAAGCTGGAGAAATTGCGAAGGCGACTGACAGTGCGCGGAACAGGCTGTTGTGTGTCTATTGGCCTGTACGTGGATACGCTGGAGATGGTGTAGGCGCGCTCCCATGTTTACCCGGCATCCTCGTAACGTCTTAGGCGTCACGGTGAAACTATTTAATACCCCCGCGAAAATATTCGATGCTCGTAGCCGGGAGAGATTGAATTTTCATGGAAAAATGACGGGCGAGCCGACACCGGCTCTCGCGTACTTGCGAATTCGCGACTCACTGCTCGATCATCGAACGTCGCGTCCCTCGATAAAACGTACGCTCTTTCTCTTGTTAGCGATATTAAAATCCCTCCTGAAAAAAATATATATATATGTATCGGCAAATATTAACGTTGATCTGAATGGAAAAATCAACAGATGGAAGTATTCATCGCTTTTCGAAGTGCGCGTATAAATATTTAACGTTGGTATGCGCTCTCACGCGTTTAACGTGAATTCGGGAAAATATGACATCGCTGCTTCTTGACAGAGTAAACGCGGAACTCTATCGCTACAGAGATATTTTTGCGCGGCGTCGATCAAACAGAGAATACGAATCAAGCAGAGAATTTTAAATTTCCAGCTACGTCCGTAATCGACAAAATTTTATCTACGCTCGATCATTCGTTCGTTAATTGGCTTCCATGTCGAGCTATGGCACAAAGTGAATATTTCCTTTGTGACTCTCGTATCCGACGGTTATGAAATTCATCTCAACAAGGACTAAAATGAAATATAATCCCACGTAATAACCGTCTACGTATCGCTCCCTTTTAGAATTATTTTTAATTATTTTCCTGATAAAATCAACGCTACCTACACTACGTCCAATAATTTAGATACGAAAGATTTTACGTTTCGTCGAATAATCGCGCACGATACCACCTGCTTATTTCTATTTACATCGAAATCTAGGCTAATCGCTCGTTATATCCAGATTCTATTAAATTGCCTATCGGAGCGGCCGGGACCGACCTTGCGAAAAAAATTACGCGTTGCGAATCGTACTTCGTTTTGAAAGTACGCGCAAATGAAATCACGTCCTTCGGTAACGAGATTTTTCTCGGCTCATGCTTCGAATAAAGCTACGATCGTAGTTGTCATCGGTCGTCGGACGATGTGAATTTTTCCATGGATTTATGAATTTCGAATTCGGGATATTCTCGCATCCGACCAATCGTGAATTAAGACGATATTTCCGATCCTTCAGGGCCATTTCGAAGTTCGTTGAGAAAGTCCGTAAAATATATAAAGTGTAACGCGATTCAAAATGAAGAAGATCGACTTGGCGATCGACTTTTTGCAATAGCGTATCGACGTTTTATTTTCGGTTCGGAATACGTACTTCGATGCGAAGGCAAAGGTGAAACCCCTCCTCGCTTGGTATCCGTTTTATTTGGAGAAATAAAATGGTCCTTCGTTCATCGAAAAGTAAACAAGACCTTTGTTACGGACGACGAAGTACTTCCCGCGAGTCGTTACCGGGAGGAGGAGCGACTTCGCTCGGTAGAAAGTGGCAAGTTTTAAAATCACCTTCCAATCGGATAAAGGTGAAATTACTTTGATTTGCACTGTGATTCCGTTGCCGACACGGCCTTGCTTTTTCCCAACCCACAAACCAACCTCTGAGTGGCTAAGATGGCAAAGTTTCCGACACGGTAACGATTCTAGCGAGAAACTACTCCGCCATTTTTCTCTGCATATTCCTAACAGACGAGCAACTTTTAATTCGCATGAAAATGTAGCTATTATAAAGTCGTAAATCTTGATCTTTCCTTAGGCGTCGTTGAAGTTAGAAACCAAATAAGTTCGTCGTACAATGTCGCTTTTCACGCGATAACAACGTCATCGCTTTTTTCATACGTCACGCGCAATTCCGACAAATTCTATTTATTTAATAATCGCGATGTGCATTTATCGAATTTCATCGCGTAATTATATCGTTACGTTGTTAGATCTTTAACAAGATCGAATTAGTGCTACGCAATCACACGCTTCATACATCGAACGTTATCGTCCGACGAAGATTATCTCATTTTCACGAACGTTAAATGAATTAACATCGATTTCTACAGGATGCATGCGACATATTCGCGATAATTTACTTTCGAGAGAGTGCGTTGACTGGAATAAAAAAAAAATGTTTTAAATTAAAAATTTTTCATACGAACGAATCGAACGTATCGTCATCGTGACACTGTGTAATTACGAACGTCAGTCTCTCAGCGCAAATGTAAAGAGCCACTGATGATCGCGAAATATCGATTAGAAAACCGCATCGCGTCGTAGGAGCGGAGGATCCGCTAAAGTGTTCCTTTACGGACTTCGTCGCGACCCGATGATATTAGGAAAACGTCTTAGCTAATGCAAACTCGAATGAGCAACAGGAAACCGCGCTAACCACTGCGCATAACTCAAGCGGTTGGAATTGGTGCACGGATGAACGATTGTTGGAAATCGCAACAACCTTGATTTCTGGGAACCAACGAGGAGCGGTAAACTACCTTCTCATCGTTTCTCTTTACTCAAAGACGTCATAAAATCAGGAATCAAATTACCGTAAAAATGATCTCCATCGATCAGTCTTTCCGAATAACGGCAACATCGTTAGGGACCAAACGACGAACGACGAAGGTCGAACATCGTTGCGCAAGGAGGAAAATATTAAGAAGAACGATTTACTTCCAAGAAGGTAGAAAATAAAAAGGAGTGATAGACGTTCGATGAAAAGTTGGATGAGGGTCGAGAGAGTCGTCTTTCGGGACTTCGTTGCGCGACTAATTTTGCGCGGCGTCGAATACACATATCCGCCTTTTTCAGGACGAATAAAAATTGTCTTAGGGAAAGTTTTATCCGCGCGAGGCGTCTCTCGGCGTGGCAAGCTTTTTATTATCCCGCGAGGATTTCTCTCGAGGCGCGTAGCACCGGTTCACGCCCACAGTCGCGTACCCGGCATCTCCAAGGCGACTTACACTTTCTTAGAGCCGGGAGCCATTGGTGCATGTTTATTCGCGCCGGTACGACTTTTATTGCTCGATAAGGATAAGTCGTAGGCGTTGGACGAGACTCGATGCGCTCCTTCCGGTTTTCTCGATGTCGATAATAATAATTCGCGGTGCCAATTAGCTCGATTTTCGTTCTGCGATCCGCGTTCAAAGCGATGCGCTTCGGGTCGATACGAGGATTCCCACGTTGCCTCTTCCAATTGTCGGGGAAACGTATAGCGCGTCGTATTTATCTTGGAACGTTCCGCGAAGAAGATCGAGTCGGAAAGACGATAATTATACTTGGCAGATCGCCTTGGAACGCGACCGATCTCGATCGTGAACGAGGTCTATCGTTCGCTCGTGCGACTTCACATTTCGATATGTTAAAACTAGCGTTGTTCGAGAAAAGAAAATAAGCAACGAAACTTTTCCAGGATTTTCAGAGTGGATTGACACAAGCGTTTCATCGATTATCGTCACGATACGACGCTTTCGAAATTCATCGATGCAAATATTTTCACTTTAAATTTTGGAAAATACGTGTCACGTCTATTTATTTCGTGACGTTTCCTGGAGAAGGTCGACTTCGAGGGAGGGAAAGACGATTATTATACTCGACGATCGTAATCGAGGTGAACTCGTTCGCTCGTACAACTTCACGTTTCGATGTTGTAACGAATTTCGCAGGAGGAAAAAAGAAACGAGCGACGAAACGAAACGTGGAGGTAAGTCGTGTCTCGTTCCACGGCGTGGTCTTCTGTCCCGACGAAAAACGTTTTCCTGGAACTCTCGAAGGGGGTCGAAACGAGGTCGAGATAGCGCGAGGCGCCTCGTCGATTATCGTCGAAATTTCGACGTTTTCGTAAGTCGCAATACGTGAAATCGAGCGTGACGGCGCATCGGCGCACGAACGAAGAAATTATCCCCTCATTGCATAAATGCATGGGGGACCCCCGTGGTACGAGGTTTTGAACGGTACGCGGGTCGAGCACTTTGTCGACTCCCTTAAAATATGGAGGCTCCGCGACGCGTTTTCTTGGTCCTCCGCTTCTTATCCGCGAAAGACTCCTTACATATTGCGTCGGCACTGCATAAATGCATGTTATTCATGCAGCGCGTCCGTCGAATTCTCCGAGCGACGTTTCTCGTTCTTCGACTACTACCACCACCGCTACTAACACTACTACTGCGTCTACCGCGGAGGTCTTTTCGTTCTCCATCCGTTCTGGCCGGTTCTCATCGCAAGGAAAGCCACCTTTCGATTGCGCAACTATCCGAGCGCGATTCATCGTCCTTTGCGTAATGCCTTTTCCACGAGAGCGCGTGTTTATTACTACCTTGATGTCCTTGTTGTTGTTCTGTCGTTGTTTTAGTAGCTACTGAATTTCGATGGTCGTTACGAGGAAGAGTAAGTGTGCACGAGTGCAAAGGAAAGAATCGCTTACTGCCTTCACCATCGAATCGCTACTGCGTTAGTTTCGATGGAACGCGGGACAGTGCACTTATGCGATTGAACCGACGACGATTCTGCTCTACCGTGGAAAAACGTGCGAGTTTCTAGTTATGAGAATTCGTTTTGGCATTCGCGTGTACGACCGCGTAATCATCGTTGTCGTAGTCGTTCGTGTTGTTGTTTTGGCACGGCGAAAAGACGGAACAAATTGGTAAACATTCTTCTATCGATTCGTCCTTTTTTCGTTTCAATAGCAAGCCGTGCTGAATATGATTTCGAAGCCAACAGTTCGGTACGACACTCGCTTTTGACTTAATGCTGTTTTAATTAATTTTGAGAATTCATTGATTATAAAATCACTCTTATGTGTTCTTTTCGGCTAAATATGGATCTGTAATTCCTATTAAACGTACTTTATCGATCAGGAGGACCGCTAGGGTAAATTGAGACGATAAATCTCAATTTTAAAATTTTAAAAATTGGTAAAAAAATGAAGGGTCGAATTTTTATTATTTTCTACACTTTGCCGAAGGTTTTTGTCGCACTGAATACGAATTCGAAGACCAAAATTCTGCTTCTGTCAGCTTTAAATGGACTATTCTTTGGTCTAACACGCTACAACGTCAGAAGTCGAATATGAAAATATTTTGGTTGGAAAAACGTTGATATCCGTAGAGCAAACTGAGAGAAGGGCGAAACGCTGCATCGAGAAACGTCAAGGCTCTAAATAATAACACAACGATCGAAAGGTTGCCGTTATCTCGTTAAACTTTTAAAATCGTACCTTTTCTTTCGAGTCTTTCGTGATGGCAATGAAAGCACTCCCGAATGTATTATCGTTGGACGTTCGGTTCTGCTTAGAAAGAGGAGAAGACAGCGTAGACTCGCTTATTCGTTCGCAATTATAGATTCGAACGAAGAGGAAATCGTCTCCGTCGGCGCGAGTGATATTTCAAAAAACATTGATTGAGGTCTATCTCCAATAAAAACGAATACGAATATTAAAAACTCGAAAGATAGCAAGAAGGATAGCAAAGAACGGGATCACGGCTACGGCTATTTTAAAATCCAATCCATATCATGTTCGATGTTCGCTTTTAACGTAGATATTCTCATACGCAGACAGAGAGAGAGAGACAGACAGACAGACAGACAGACAGAAGGATGAAAAATTTCTCTTCGATTGAATTCTTGCTCGGAACATTCCGTTTGATGATCCCAATAGCTACGGTCAAATAATCCTCGAATAACACGAATAATCTGTCACCGACTGTCCAAAACTGCTATATTACAGACGGAATATTCGTCCCATTTCCAAAATTGCATTTATCGTTTCCGATTTCATTGATATCTCGATGCCTTTTGCAAGCTTAAACTACCAAACTGTCGTTAAAAAATTTCGTTTAATTCCAATATCGAACCATTCGACGAATTTCGTCACAATCTACTTGACAGTTCGATACTCCATGAATTTTTAACTTCAATGCCACACCATACTCACCTGCAGCAACCTATAAACTATCGTAATTCATTGCTTGTCGTAATAGTGACTACAATTACCCCATTAGAGAACTACATATTATTCAAGAAAAACAACTTTGATCGTCCACTCCTAAATATAAGTGTGCACAATTAGTAGAGCGACTCGACACTCAACGATACAACAGCAGTTGAAGTCTAACCATACAAACCCGATTGGTCCTTGTCGAATCGAATTATCAAGGCTCGTCTTGGACGAGCTGGTGGTTTCAGACAACGATTAAGAAGAAGGATGGAGCCGCCGATATCTTCGCTCGCTTGCGGAGATCAAATTAGACGTTGCCATACAGAGCCACGTTATCGCGTTCTTGAATTCGGCGTAAGAGACGTCGAGGGATTGCTTTCGCGTACAGGGTGAAAATAGGGGGTGGTCGGTGAAGTTATCGGGGGAAGGAAGAAAGCAAAGAAGGAGAAAGAAGAGAGAAAGAAGAAGGGTAGACCAACGAAATGTAGGGTGAGCGGTGGAGAGGGGGGCGAAGAAACGTCGGGGTGGCCTCGGTGATCTTTAGAGCGAGCATCAGGCGGAATGGGGGTAGGAGGGGAAGCGGTGGCGGTGGTTGCACGCGACGAGAGGGTGCTTCGCTCCGGAAAATGACCTGTCACTCGCGACACGTCCCTTCTTCTGCCTCTCTTCCGCTTTTCCGCGTCGTGCCTACCGCTTCTTCGTCTACCTACGTTTTTTCGTCTACTTCTCCGACCCCCGGCCGTTCCCTCGGCCCTCTCAGACTCAGCCCACCGCCACCTGCTCCCTCTTACGTCCCACGGCTCGCCTTCTTTCTATCTGCCGACCTTTTGTTCAAATCTTCGTGTTATCTGTGCTACGAGCGTCACTCGGCGTTCACGTCGACGAGACTCGAAAGTCGGGGGATCAACGAGAATTTTCAATAACCGACGTCACGTTACGACGTGGATTCAGCGGCGCGCTCGGTTCAAGGGAAAACATCGACGTCGCGACGACCAACGCAGAACCCCTTGGCTCTTGAGTCAAGGGTCTCTGATTACGGAGAAATGTGGAGTAACGTAAGCGTGGAAGTAACTTTTATCTCCAGATGCGTACCTGATCGAAGAACACGTTTTTGAGCTTTCGTAAGAAGGACTTAGCAAGTAGCTAACCTAAAATCGTCCGTTCTTGATCCGTTATCCGCCTGTGTCCCACTTTTGGGACACGTTTTCAAATTTTAAATTTAAAATTGGTTAGTCATTATAGTCGAATATCATTGTACAGATAATTTGATCTTTTTTTTTTGTATTTTTGAATTACGGCGGGTAATGGGTTCAATGCGATGTTAACAGGTTGACTGCCGCGTTGTTCATTCGTGACCGGATGGAAATCATTAAAATGTTCAGAACGATTAAAAGTCGTCGATTAAACGTTTACGAATAACGTTAATAACTAAACGATGCAACAAAATAAAAAGTGCATCATTGGACAGTTAAATATCCTTGCTAAAATAACACGTTTCACTGGACGGTGGAACGCATCGAGTTAAATTCCGCCTTAGTCTCAGGATCAGAAAAGTTACGAAATTTCGTAGAACGATTAAGAAGAAGAATACAAAATAAAAAAAAGAAGTAAAAAGTAACTGAACTAAAGTAGGAATCAAGATAAAAAGTGCACCATTCGATAATTAAATATCCTTGTTGAAGTAATACGTTTGACCGAAGGGTGTAACGCATCGAATTAAATTCCGCGATGATTCCTGGATCAGAACGAACGAAACTCGCGCGGCAGTTGAAGCGTTCGCTCGACACTCAACACTTAGACTAGTCATTGCGATCGCAATGGATTTTACTCGCTGCCAAACGATGAAAAACATGGACAAATCGCAGTCACTCGTCACGCTTCGCACATCGTCGATAACGGGAAATGATGGAGCTCGAGCCACGAAGAGCCGATGCCATTCTCGTTTCAGTCGATGCGTAACCGCAGTCCATGGAGGAGCGGATCAACGAATGGATCGATGCCACGAAGTCCGCAGGAAGCGTGTCGTACGGACGCAAAGATATCCGGTGCCTCTCGCACGAAAATAGAGTGCAGGCATTTACGTCGCGGCATAAATTTCATTAAATGGAGTAAACATGGTCGTCGTGGCAAATATACGTTATTACCGGTAAGACGACGTCACGTGCTGGTAGGGGGCGCCGAAAGCGCGCTCGGGAAGTAGCGCCTGCCGGAAATTGAAAGTACATACGCGCCTTGGTTCTGGAATGTGTCGAAAATTCGTACTTTTATGGGCGGTCTTGATTTGAGGGGAAGCGAGCGTTTACCTTGCAAGCGAAAACGTGCGGAACCTGGCTTATCGGGGTGGCGCATATACGTGTCATATACCGACACATTGTTTACCTTATACGATGTTGCCGCACAGTTATTGCTCGGAAGTGAACGCGAGCTGCCAACTTTTCCGGCGGTGTGTTCGAAAGTGCGAGGGCGCGAAGATGTCGGTTTGCTCGGTTTACGATACGTAGAAGGCAGGAGTGGAAGAAAAAGGAAAAGAAAAAAGGAAAGAGAAGGAGACGAAGGAGAGAAAGGGGAAAAAAAGGAAAGAAAATACGACGGTTCTCGTCGTTGCGGTCGAGGCGTTCTCGTTACGAAAGTTCGTCCAGCAACGTAGTCGTGCATGTTATTACGTCGTGAGGTTCAGCTTTCAGCCGACGCAATAAGAAATCGTCGTTGCCGAGATTGAGTCGACCGTACGATCGAAGAAAGTTTTTAATTGGCGGGAGGACGAACGTTTCGCCTTTTCACGAGAAACAATTAGACGTTTCGTTAGTTTGTACGCTTCTGTCTCCTACCTCGGTAAAATTGTCCATTTACGAAATGAAACTGCTTACCGCTGCTAGCGATACGACGCAAAGCGACCCGTTATTTCGGTTGAGAATATCCGTTGCGACGATCGCATTTTTTTCTAGCTAATTTATTGAATTTTTATTCTAGCTGAGTCTTCCATTCGACGACTCTCGCCTTATCGCGAAGCGAGGGAAACCTTTAACGTCGACGAGACTCGAAATTGAAAGTCACGACGTTTCTTTACGTTTTGACCTCGACGTAATCGAAGCGTCGTCTTATTTCGGGTGTTTCAATATTTTTTCTTGTAGCAGTGAACAAAAATTGGAACGAAAATGAATAAAAATTAACTCGGATAGATCTATTTGACAAATAATAAGGTGACTCGATTACGATTATAATGTAAAAGCGTAAGGTGTACGTAAAATTAAGGGTGAAACGTTCTTTGAAATCCGCGATAATAAAATCTTAAACGATTCGCGTCTCGCGAATTCTCGGTGACATTTGACGCGTTTCACAGGAAGCCATCGATTTATGTTAATGCTAAAACGAAGGACGAATTTGCGGTAGAACGAGCGATTCCGATACCGATGTGCTTCGACCCCCTCCGATCCGATATTGGAATATGATGTAGCTGTCAACCTACACTTGGAATAATAAGTTTTCCCTTGTCGTTCGAAGATATTTAAATCGAACGCTATCGTCGCGAATGCTTTCACCCACTTCTTGTACCCATTATTAATTCGACGTTTAGACGTCAACGAATTGGAGATCAGCGGACAACGAGAGAGAGAGAGAGAGAGAGA
>JAITYT010000528.1:2069874-2085051 GCA_025433975.1 Liostenogaster flavolineata
TCACACGAACGATGCTGTTAAGGTGTCGGTGCAAAGCTTCGAAATCGAACGAATGAACGTGTTACTCGAGAAACTCCAGTGGGAGAAAAAGAAAGAGAGAGAGAGAGAGAGAGAGAGAGAGAGAGAAAGACGAAAGGATTACCTCATCGCAGTCACGAAGAGACATGGACACGCGTCACTTCATTCAGCTCGACTTGCGTGTGTGCATTCGCACCAATGTGGACTTGAATTCAAAGAGAAGGCGAGAGAGAAGATTAACGTCGTTCGTCGATGAAAAAGTGGGCAACCGACCCCATTGCTCCCATAACGCTTGTCTCGATCGTCGACGTCATGCGGATGTCGGATCGACATCGAGCGTTCGCTTTTACTACTTAAAACCTGGTAAAACCGCATTGGCAGTCGGAATCGCACTGTTGACGTATATTTATCGACATCGAGTCGCTTCGATTTTGCACGAAGACGTCTGCTTGTGGAATTCACGGGTTTTTATTCGTTATAAAATATTTTACGTAAAATCGGGCAATTTTTTAAATATTTATGAAACTTCCGAACGCGTCTGAGTATATTGGAGGTCAATCGTGTATTCGGTATCGAGATGTTTCGAAAGTTCATCTTGTCCCGAGATAAAATACGAGCATCAACGAGAGAAGCGGAAGAATCCGATGTTTGGCGAGTTTAATTGGTTTAAATAATATATATTACGTAATGGCGCGGTGGCATTATAAATTTGGTATATTAAGTTTAAGCAAGAGGAAGAGCGATTACGGCGTGACAAACTCGAAAGTGGGATTAGAGGAAAGTATCAAAGCAGGAACGCGGTCAACGATGGTGGAAGGAAGGAAGGAAGTAGAGAGAGAGAGAGAGAGAGAGAGAGAGAGAGTTTCGTGGACGAAAGAGGAGACAAAGTGGGGCAAATATTAGCGAATAATGAGTCGTGGTAGTATGCCGTCGCGTATGAAAAGGAACTTTGGAAGTACGATGGCAAGGGAAGGATAGACGAAACTAGAAACGAGTTACAAAAGACGAATTAGAGCGTAGTTCGTGATTAGTGTGGAGAGAGTTACGCGGGTAGACGATATGTCTGCCGAGATAACGCGATGCCTGCACCGGTAGAAAATCTTCAACGAGGATATACCGTGAGATAGTGTCGATACGTCTGCACGAGTAGACAAGATTTTAACCTGTATTTTAACCCGTCTGCATTATCTCAATGAAATCTTCGGTGGTAGAAACAAATTATATTATTTTTTTTAAAGAAAGAGGTTGAATTTTCGCGATTTTCATCTTTTCCATTATACTCTTCGTGACGTTTATTCGACGTGATTCGCCAGGATTAATTCACGACCAACGTAGTCGTCGAACACAGTTTGCGTTAACGCGATTTAATTTCGAGAAAATTATAACAAAATAACAGGAATCCTTAAATACACGATCACTTCGCACTGACTGCTTTCGAGTTAATTTAATCCAAAAACTACTCAACCTTAAAATATCGTTCTTCCACGCTCCGTTATCGTACAAATTACACGAGCTGTGCCGAAACGCGCTATTCGTGCGTGAATTATAACAGGAATTACACGCAAACGCCACTTAACATCCAGCAGAAGAAACCGCATTCGTTCGCGATTCTTAGGAACTCGAGAATAATTCTACGATCACGATAGGAGTAACGGGCGTGAGCCCGATCGGCTCGTAGATGACGCAACGTTCTTAATTATATTCGTTAATTCGGCGCATCTAACGTCTAACGAGTAACACGAGCGGCATCGCGGTCTCGTGGAAAAAGTATAATTAAAAAAGGGAGCGTCGCATTATAATGAGCCGACACCCACCAATGCCACCACCGGTGGTACAAGTAGATTCCCGAGGTACTCGCAAGCAGTCGTGTTCTTCCCCCGGCTCTGCCACTTTCATTAATTAGTATTCCGGCAATAACCATACCGATAGAGTTAAACGACGGGGCCGCGGCTACGTACTGCCCTATTTCGATAATGCGAAATCGGTATAGGCATGAAAAATGCTTCGCAATTAGCCCGGTTCCTCTCGAGTCAGCCAGCCAGCCAGCCAGCCAGCCTCCAGCTCGTGGCACGACGACGAAACAGCGGTTACTGGCTACCGCGAACCCGCGAACACCTACATTAATAACGGTTCCGGCTTCGTATTAATATTCGATTTCCTTGCTGGCCGAGAGGAGTGCTATCGTCTACGTGGTAAATTTCTTAACGTTGTTCGTCGTAAAATTAGCCGAGACCCGGCGTAGTGCTGCGTGTTTCGCGTACGAGAGCCATCGCCATTATTAGCAATGCCGATATGAACGTCTCTCTCCGAGTCGGATTGGGCCGTCTCGATGCTCGTGAACGCGCAATGGCCGTTTAATCGTTGATTGATTCATAGCTTCGAAGTAACTTCTTCGAAATTATCTGCCTTTAGTACCATTAAATAGTATCGATCCGTTTTAATATTACAGTAAGATATATTAATGTAGTATATATCTGTTTTTAATGCTAGGAGAACGACAAAATTCACCTCGCATAAAGAGGAATTATTGAAGTGTTAACCGCTTCGGTAGGGCGCGCACCGGCCTCGAAACCTTGCCCGCAGCCGGCTCTCGCCATCCGCACGATATTTTGTGCCGTGCATCGACAGCGAATCCGCTTCGCTCGTGTGCAGAACTGTGACGAGGAAAGCTTGTTTTACATTACAGGCAGATTTACTTGTAACGTCAATCCGCGTAGCATATGCTTTCGATACGGCTGCTCGGCTGTGGGAGTTCGACCTTACGAATGCACCGAGAATTTCTCTTCGACGTTTCAATTATTTATTTCATCCGTTGACTTCGGTATCACCTTTGATCTTAGCCGGTCAATGCGTCAACCGCAGTCCGATTTATCGACCACGACCGAACGATGGTCGAAAATCTCCACGAGAATCCAGTAGAAACAATCGACGTTAGGCGGACGCGTTCTCGACAAGAACAACTTATTCGATCTTACGAGCCAGGCGAGGCAATCGTCGTCACGCACGCACGTCCCTCCGTCCGTCGGTCGCAACGTAAAGACATTCGCGCGCCGCTCGGATTTTACGGGTAGGAATTGAACCGATATTCCCCCGTTACTCGACAACCGTCCTAATTTGCATCAATTACTGACCTCGAAGTTCCTTCACCGTCGAATTAGCCGCCGGGGAACTCGTCGAATGCAAGATAAAAGGAGGAGTGCGGAAGAGGGGGTAGACGTAGAAGAAGAAGCAGGAAGGGGAGAAGGGGGCGGTAGGCGCCGGGACCTATTAAAATAAAGGAGAAAAACAAGTTTCGAGATAGTTGCGTTACGAGCGACGAGGGACGCATAACGATCCGCGCTCGGCGGTTCGCTGAGTTACGCCGCCCGCCGGAAAGTTATGCTTCTGCTTATCTTTCGAATTCCTCGCTCGTCCTGCAACTACGTATCCCTTGGTACTTTTAACTCCGTGAACACGAGAGAGGGATTAAACGGAGCGTCGCGTCGTTGCCACGAGACCGTCGCCTCGTCCAGCTAGCGAGCAGAGATTCGCTTCTAGGACGAAAAGACGCTCTCCTCTCGTCGATTTCCGGGCACGTGCCTGCCCGAGGACTCGTCGACGTCCAGGACATCCCACGAACGAACTTCGATGGGAATCGAAGGAACCAGGACGTTCTTTCGCCTCCGAAGCGACGTGGAACGCGCCTCCTATGAACCGAGACGCGTACGATCGTCCGCGGAGACTGTCGCGTCCACGACTTCGAGTTCGAAGTCTATTTACGTTAAGTACGAGGGACGGAATTTACGTCGATGCGACGACCGAACGCCTTGGACGTTTTCACGCGCGCCCGTAAAGCGACGATGACGACGCCGTATTTTTCATGCGTCCATTTCATATCGTTCGATCGTATTTTATTCGCGTCTCGATAACGTTGCTCGACGTTTTCTTCGTGGAGACGAAGCCCTCGGTAATCGTAATTAAATATGCGTACCATAAATCGGGAAAACAAGTAAATAGGGAGATATCCGATGAAGAAGGAAACGGAGAATCACCGATAATGCGAATTAGCGCGGAAGGAAAATCAATATAAAGGAACGTCGGCTAGCCGTTAAACGATATTTAAAGCGGGCCATTAATGAATGGGAAATGTAGCAAAAAAAGCGTTGGAACGGGAACTCTTCTCCGCGTAAGCGAAATCACGTAAAATGCAATGAGCATGATAAATGGCGCCGATAAATGGTAAATAAATTTCATGCGCAATGAAACGAAAGTAATGTCGCGAAAGAATAAAAATATTACCGGGACGATAGAAACGCAGTTGATGGCGGCTACTGCACAATGGTTATTTGTTTTACGTTCGTTCGATTATTTTTGTTCAAATTAAAATCACTTACCTGTAGTAAGCGGCCGGTAATTTACGATTTGCCCGACGCGGCATTAAAATGAAAATTACACTCGGATACTTTTGTTAGCCCTTCCATTACACGAACCACTCGAACGAAAATAGAATATTAACGCAAAGCTAACAATGCCGCTATTCTCGACGCGTTGTCGTCGCGTGATCGCATTGGAAACGGCGAACTTAAAAGGCGACTCGCCGTTCTTCGAATCGTCGATATCATCGATTTCAACTTCGTTCCAATAATAAACGTAGTTATCCTTACTAAAATAATTCACCATCGTCTTTATACCCGCCACTCTTATTCTCTTTCAAGATCCTCCTTCAGGCTTATTTCCTCCGTTCGATCATCTTCCGCGGAAATAACGAGTCGATCGAATCTCCGACTCGCTATCCGCCGTCGAACCTTCGGTTAAGGATGTCGCTGGTTATTCACCCTTTTATCTCCTATTATTATCTTCTATCGCCACCGAAGTAAAATCGCTTACGCGGCGGGTTTCTCCTACAGAACGAGCGTCTCTCCTATTATCCTGCGTTCTACTCGGTCACGCGAACGCGGACTCGAACTACTCACTGTCCACTCGCTCTCCCGCCTCCTTCGTTACTTTATCGAATACGTTCTAAGTGGATATCTCGTCTCTGGGGTATCGGAGTAAATCTGATCCGACTTAATCGTGGCTTCTCTCTCTCTCACTCTCTCGTTGGTTCGTCCAGCGCTCCTCTCTCCTCTCGCTTTATGCATTCTCCGTTCGTCTCGCTCTTGACGTTAATCCTCGACTACGTCTCGGTCGAGCGCATCAATCCTCCCCGATCGCGCTAGACGCACTACCACCACCAATACTACCAACACTACCAACACCATCATTGCCATCGCAGGCGTCGCCAGCGGCGCTTTCGAGGCCGACAGCCGTCGAACGACGTCGTCACGTCGCATCGTTTCCTCCGCGTCTCGTTCGATCGAGCGTAGGTTAGCGTGGTCGATGCCAAGGACCGGATTAATAAGAGAAACGGAGCGAGAGAAAAGGGCGGGGATGGTATTGTTCATCGCGCGAATGGTATTGCGTATTCCACGAGTAAAAGCACGAAACTTGGTACGGTGATGCACGGTATAATGGCATTAACGCGCCCTTCCAAGTAACTCAACTAATATAAATCAGAAGCGTTAAGTTATCGCTGTTAATTATTGCATCCTGAAAGCATGGAGATTAACGGAGAAATTTATCGAGAGGGGCGCGTAGAACGGTGGCTGGTGTGCCTTGTATATCATAAAGGATCGGACGGTTCTCTCGCGCTTTGAGGAGAGCGCGATAGCGAGGGAGAATAAACGAGACGAAAGGAATGGCATCGCGATGTCTGCCAGAGCGACACGCTGACCGAGATAATTCGTATGCAGGGGATGAAAGAGGGAGGAGAGAGGAGAAGGCAAGGGGCAGAGAGCGAGTAATGGAAGACAGTAAGGAAAACGGAAGCAGATAAGGACTGGAAGGAGCAGTGCGATACGCAGGACTCTCAGGCCGTTTGAACGACTCGGAGATAGTCCTCGACGAACTCTAGAGTCGGAAGCCTCGATTGGACGAGGGTGAGCCGCCTGGAAGTTCCAAATTTTCGATGTCTTGAAGAACGACGAACGGAAAAATTGGAAATCTCGCGTACCGCAGGACCGATCTCGTCGTCCTCGTTCTCGGCCTCATCCTCGTTCTCGTCCTTGTCATCACCGGTGACCGTAGTCATGCAGATATTGTTGGACATTCCTCGGGTCGTGCGAATGCGGTCATCTGAATGCTGGGCGCGTAAACCACGCCGAATACCGCCGCGAGTCAGACTCGCTGACGCGGGAGGTTGGAAAGGAGCGCAAGATGGACGCGGAGAGGGAGAGGACGAGTCGAAGGCGGTCGAAGTAGGGGAGCGAAAGACGATCGTCGTAGTAAAATGCGATCTTTCGACCAAGCTAGATCCACCTGCCGATCGTGACTTGAGTGTAAGAAACGAATTAGAAGCGATTAGACGTCTCGCGAATACTCGCGTCTACTCTTAATGAGTAAATCTCATCATCGATGAAGCTAATTCCAGATGGCGATCGTGACAAGCGCGTAAGAAACAGAAGAAACGATTAGAGACACCGTGCGGTCTCCCTCCAATTCGTCACGAGGTGACGGACGAAGTCGTACGAAGGATGCAAAAGAGAAGCAGGTCTGAACTCTATTCTAAAAGAAGGTCGACCGGATGGAAGAGAAGACGACGAAAGAGAAAGAGGAAGAAGAGAGTTCGACAGGGTTGTGATATTAGAAAATCTAAATCTAGCACTAGTGCAGCTACGTCCCCAAATCGTGTTCGCACTATTTTAATTAATCGACGCGGTGGTACTGCCTCCGCTACTCCGGTTCTGCTGCTGCTGAATCTAGTGCCGATGCTGGTGGTGGTGGAACCCTGTAGGCGCTCGGCGGCACAATAGTCGCGCGCTCGTAGAGCCGCGAAATCGGATGACCGTCGACGAGTGCTGGCACGATGGCTGCGAAGGGGGTGAGAGGGGGTGAAGGGGAGAGATCGTCGGTGGTAGGAGCGCATAGCGGCGGAGTATTTCAACGGTTCTGCCTAAAGCGCTCCTCTAACCCTTCCGCCACTCCTCCTCCTCCTCCTCCTCCTCCTCCACCTCCTTCTTCTCTTCATTCTCCATGCGCGAGCGAGTTCGTCGTCGGGTCGTTAGCCGGCTTTAATTTGAACGATTAGAAGGTACGACTAGCGATGGTTCGCTGACGAACGCGACCGAGCAGACGTTGTCGCGTGTTAGCGGCGTACGAAGAGACGCGTGGGTGCGTGCGTCCTACAAACAGAGAGCGAGAGACCGAGCGAGCGTCAAAATGATAGAGAGAGAGAGAGGTCGACACGATCGAACGCGACGCGGGTACTACTACACCGTCGGGGGTGGCGTGGATGCTGGAGGGTGGTTGAAGGGGCAGGAGGGGGTGCAAACGGTGTCCGATGATCCGTTCGACGCGATGAAATCGTAGCCGAACGCGGGACAATGGGGATATCGTGTATCGCGTATTTATCGTTGTACGCGCCATGTAGACACGTCGTTTACGGTCGTGCGTTGCACTCTGGGTCTTTGATTTATTTTAATTAACGGATTTTGCACCAGCGTCGAACCAGCGACGCGAGACACCTCGCGCATTCGACGTTACCCTTTTTCACCCTCCGCGAAAGAAGACGAACCGACCACGCGATCTTTCCTCGCGTTGCTCGACGATCGATGAACGCGTCGATATCCTGACGACTAGTCGACGAACTCGATCAACCGTTTTTTTCCTGCGCGACGACTTCGCTGGAGGAATCAACGAGGAATATTGTGAACCTAAACACTTGGGTTGGAAGTTACATTACTGCTTTCTTTTAGAGTTATTTCTACCGTCTACCGTGCAAGGATAGTCCGACGATTGACTCGGCTTGACATTGATATCGATGCATCTGGAAGATCAACTGACTTTAACGTAACATTTTTCATCTCTTCGACATCCCAATAAGCTTTTCCTTCTTCAAGAGAAGACCTGGATAAATCAAAGGTCAGTAAGAGCTTCTTGCACAAAATAAGGAGTCTAACTGACACCCGAGAGAAACAGAACGGATCCAAATCGCAAAGTCGGTTGTTCCGAACAACCGAGCGAGATCGACGAGGGTGCAACGACGATAGGAGGCGTCCAAGCGAGAGTTTCATACACGCGCGGTCGTCCACGAATGCATAACGGACGCGTATCGGCTTGCAGTTGGAAGGTTTAATCAAACAGACGGAGGGCGTCCCGCGCTGCGAAGCGGCGAGAGGATGGCTTCTATACGCGCGCACCCGCTTGCCCTCCTCTACGTCGAGGCCTTGCCCGAAGGGAGGAAGAAATGGGAGGCGGGGAGAGGGGGGCCACAATTGAAACCGACGCTACAGTCGGGGACTATTTCGTTAGCGGCGTAATTGAAAAATACGCGCGTCGATGGGTAGAAAGAGAAGGAGAACGAGCAGGTGGAGGAGGTACTGGTGACGGCAGGGTAACGGCAAGGTTGAAAAGTAGTGGGTGGGAGAAGGGCCGTTAGCGACGGGCCAGTGGAAGCGCTTCGAAACAGCGCGCGCAGAGAGGAGGATTCGGGTCGAGGACATGCGTCCTGCGTTCGGCTCTGTCTAACGGTGCGCGACGAATTAACGCTTTAAACGCCGTCCACCGCCTAACCAACGCTTTCCCTCGAAATTACGGGCTATCGTCGCCGTGCAAAACTGATCGCCAACTTTATTTCTCGAAGGTTCGTTTTGTTTCTGGACGAAGAGGTCGATTACCAAGCGGTTCGAATCCGCACCACGTTCCGACGAACCAATGCGAGCATAGAGGAGGATTCAAATCGAGGTTATGCGTCCTGCGATCGACTCTCGACTTCGTCATTTCTTTCCGATTGTCCCTCGAGAGAATTTCTTCTTTTGAAAGCTAGTCGATGGTTAAAAACGAGATAACTCCCGTGGGGAACACGATCGACCATTCGTCGCACGCGACGACTTTTTTCATCGACGCGGCCATTGACATCTCCGAAACGCACGACGCTTTTCGGTGCAGACAGTAAAAGGAAGGGCGATCGAGACGAGAATCAACGACGACCCGTCATTCAATTTTTTCTACCGGCCGGAACGTATAAATCGAGGGAAATCGAACGTTTTCGGGAATTTCTATGCGAACCCGCGGCTGGAGCGACGACTCGCGCGATATCGACGCGTTACGATCGCTTGTCCGTTACTTCGACGATATTTATCGACGAGAGCGCTTCCGCGCAACCTCGGGCAGAAAATCGAGCCGATTCTCGAAGGAATCGGGCAAAATCCGAGTCGAAAACGAAGGACGAGGGATGGTGGAAAGGGCGCGGAGTTCGTGTTGGCGCACGATCGACGAGGAACACGTACGTTCAACGAAATTGGGTATCGTTAAATCGGCGGGACGATAATTTGCCGTGCGGTGTATTTACCGAACGAGCGAGCCTTCGATCGCGGCCTTCGCCTCGATCGCTGCACGCTTAATTGCGATCCCCTGCTTTATGGGGTGGAAGAGTCGAGTCAACGTGCCCGACGCGTTCCGACGGCCTGCTTCGATAAACGGCTCGGCTTCTCGGGCATAAGGGCGGCATAAGTCAGCCCTCCTGACCGTGCGAGTCGACTCGTGCCTCCCTCTGCCTCGAATCGTTCTCGAACGAACGACCAGGACGTCGACGACGACTTCGTTTCTTCCTTCCGCTCGTTCCTCGCGATACGTCGCGGTAAAGCATCGTCGATACCACGTGCATCGGCGCAGCTGCGAACCAGGATTTATCTTCGTATCGAGAGCAACCGGAAAAAAGGTAGAAAGAAGAGTAGGAGAAGGAGGAGGAGGAGGAGGAGAAGAAAAGAGAGGAAACGTATCGCCTCGCTCGCTTCGTCGCGATCCTACGCTATTCTCCAATTTATACGCTTTCTCGCGCGGCCACGAGACGATAAATCAT
Source organism: Liostenogaster flavolineata (assembly GCA_025433975.1). Classification (NCBI taxonomy): domain Eukaryota; kingdom Metazoa; phylum Arthropoda; class Insecta; order Hymenoptera; family Vespidae; genus Liostenogaster; species Liostenogaster flavolineata. Next base: position 2,079,770 of record JAITYT010000528.1, read on the forward strand.
CCCCTAGGACGAGGATGTTCCCGCGCGTTCGAAGCAAAGAATCTCGCGGCACCTTTTGCCGAGGGAAACGTAAAATCTTGGCGGGATTACTCGCTGTTCGTTGTCGTCGTCTTTCGCGCCAGCGAGTATTGGCCTCTCGATGGAAAGAAGTCGAGACGAGGCTGGTGGGTGGAAGGGAGGGGAATCGACTTGGAAAGAGGGCTTCTTACTTTATCGAAGCATCGGGAGCTCGTCCAACGACGTCTCGATATCGACCTCGTAAAAATTGATATGCCTTGTCCATTGCTCGTGGACGCGCGTCCGTGCACGTACGTACACTTCCACTCGCTTGGATGGATACCTATCCATCGAGGAACGGTTGGCTCGCTTTACCTAGGAGCGAGCGACGCTGGTCCGCCCGTAATAAAGTGAAAACGACCGTCGAAAGATCTCGCTAGGAAATAAATCGACGATCGCGACGGCGGTATCGCTCCTTCGTACTTATCGGTCACCCGTTTAGTCCAGCCGTGGTTACGTATATCAACGGAAAAGTCTTCTGGAAACGATCCCGCAAGTCGTAAACAACCCCGGGAGCCCGTCTGGCCTCGCGCAGATATATGACGTAATATTTTTGTGCGTGACAGATCCCGTAGGCATTTCCACGGTTATCGATCGGTTAGCAGCGCGTCGCGACACGCGCGACGCTTTCGTTCGACGCGTCGCTCCTCCCCTCTTCGAACTCCTCGTCGTAGCCATCGTCGCTCCCCGTCTTTTCTCGGTCGTTCCTTCCACGGATCGCGACCATCGAACGATCCTTCGTCCTCCTTTCGACCTCTGCAAGCTACCAAAACAGCCTTGGAATCGAAAGCAGCTCTTCGATACGTGATATTCGAATATCCTCAAACTAGGTACCGTCGACGATTCTTTCAGCGAATCTTTCTTGCGAATTAACGTCGTCTTTCGAAAGAAATTTCAAAAACGCTCGCACCGGCAAGGAGAACGAACTGTTCGCAGTATCGGGATGCCGTTGTCGTTGGCCATCTCGACTAGGACACGAGAATTTTCCGTACGATGGTCGGAAGGAATAGATGCGCCGTGGGTCATCGGGAAACGTCATGGCCCAAAAATTGACCACGACCATCTCGTGGCTCTTACGACGCTGGAATTGGACTGTCGGAACGAGGATGAGTGGAGCGTGTCGGAACGAGAGGTAAGACAGAGAGAAAGAGAGCGAGAGAGGGGGGAAAACGAGCGTGCTCGAGAGAAGGACAGGGACGAGGAGAGTAAACAGGAGACGACCGCCGCGGTATATGCCGGGTAACAAGATATTGACACTGGCCGATAATGGCCCTTGGGCTGGCTGACGTCCGCGGCTCGCCCCGAAAAGCGAAGCGGCAACTTGAGAAAATGGAGCTGAAATTGGTGAGAGGTCTTGGGAATGGCGGAGGAGCCGCGGGGTGTCTCTAGAGATACTTTTCCGCTCCAGAAATCGTCTCTATCGACCGGCTTGCCGATGTTGCAGCGTCGACTAACCGGCGACACGTCTACGCGAGGGTAAGAGGATGAACTTTCCTTCCGTCTCCTCTTTTTTACCTCCTGCCTCGGTCTTATCCTTCTTTCCTCTCCCGCTCCTCGAGAATCTCTGCTCTCGAGGGCCGGACGAACGATAATTTCGTCGCTTCGCGGCACGAAGTATCGCAGTTTCGTTAAAAAAGCGACTCCGACGATACTTGAACGACGATCGACGACGACGGACCGGGGAAGATGGCGATACTCGGAAAAAAAGACAACGAGAAAATCAAAAATTGAAGCTAGAGGACGAGACGAGGAGGAAGATTTTTACTTCGTGAGAGATATTATTCAAGGTTCGACGCTCGGCGCGATTTAGCGACACCTAGAAATACGAGCAAGCTCGTATCGAGGACACCGAGACGATTCGAACATGTTGCAGCGTCGACACGTCAACGCGAGGGTAAAAGGATGAACTTTCTTTCCGTCTCTTCTTTTTTTTATCTCCTGTCTACGTCTTCTCTTTCTTTCTCGAACCTTCTACCCTTCTACCTTCTCGTTCTCTTTCTCCCTCTTCTTTCGTTCGTATCTTTCTTTTCTCCCTCGAGATGACCTCGGTCGGACGATAATTTCGTCGCTTCGCGTTCGCAGTTCGTTAAAAAAGCGCGCGTTATTTCGACGATGGTTATTTATCCTCTTTACGCGTCAGAATGGAAGACGAAAGGACGTGGTAGTGCTGGAGAAGAAGAAGAAGAAGAAGAAAAATCGGAAGAGATGGAACGAGACGAGGGGAAAGAAGCGGAATTTCTCCGCCGTGAGAAATATTATTTAAGGTTCGACGCTCGACGCGCTTTAGCGGCTCCCAGAGATACGAGAAGGCTCGTATCGGGAACACCGAAACGATTCGCGCTTCGACGAACACGATCCTTCCGTCTCGTCCTTAGCCCTGGGCCCTCCTCCCTCCCACCCTCCCAGCAAGCCTCTCCTCTTCGAATATCGAACAATCCGGGACGCACATCTGACGTTCGAAGTGATATTCGTCTTTGTCTCCGCAACGGCTGACACGTGATTTATACGGGAGGATATTGGCTTCAAGGTGGCGTTACAGCGGCATGATGGATCGGTATGCGCGACCTCCCCAGAAACGGTATTCGAAATTGCGAGTCTTGCCCCGAGCTTCTTGCTTCTCTTCCTACCCGTTCTCTAGCGCTTCGCGATCCTCTCGTTAAGTCGAATCTACGACGACCAATTTTCCGCGTTGTCTGGAGGATTAAGGAAAGTCCCATCGGCCCCTTCATCGTTCGGGAGACCGACGCGGAATCGGCGAAAGACGAAGACGTAGGACGAAGTTGGCGCGTCTCCCTTTTTGCCTCCGGGTTCTCGTCGGTGGTTCGGAGCGATTCGCCACTCGAACGGGACAATATTGATGCGCGACCAGTTGGAGAGGCCCACGAGGAACGTCGTCGAATCGGTCGTTCGATCAGGAGCGAGCGTTTCTCCGATTCTCTCCTCGCGATGGATGGAGAAAATTGCGAATGGCCTCGACCGAGAGCGACTTTGTATGGGTCGGAGCTCGATGGATTCGACCTTCGATCAAGATCGTTATTCTCCATTCGAGACGAATTCGCAATTATTCTTGAAAGAGCGCGATCAACGCGCTTGATTGCGATTGCTCGATTTTCCGCGGCGGCAGGGGCGTGCTCGCGCAGTTCCGGACGCCAGTCGTTAAACGTTAAAGTAAAATAATGTCGCCGGGCGCAGCGCGTTCCGCAGTTAACAATAATGCATGCGATTTTGTAAATGCTGCTGCCAGCCTCGCGAAATATGCCCGGCTCGCACGCCTTTCGTGAGAGTCGCGCGTTTGGAAGACGAAACGGTTTCATTTCCTGGAATCTATTCCAGCACCTTGCCTTCCGACGGAGCATTAGTATGTACCCGGAGTCACGGGCCGATTACTCCATAAGATTTGCAGAGTGTCTGGTTTGTCATCTCTTGTCTCCTTGTTCGCATTCGTCCACGTCGCGGCCAATAATTCATCGGAGGGTTGCCGCCATAAAGAGGGGACGACGCGGCGAGAGAGAGAGAGAGACCGAAATTTGTCGCTTAAGAGTATCGATGTTTACGCTGTAACTGCGAAAGAAATAATTAGGAACAATTAGAAGTAATTTTATTTCTTCTCGATCAAAGGAAAATAAGTGACGTGAGTCGCGACCGATCAAAAAGGATGAAAAGAAACTGGCAGAAGAGACGGAATCGAGATATCATTCGTTAAATCGATTCGTTAAATCGAAGCAACGTCGCTCGAGAAAAGCCGATTGACCATCGGTTTTTTCATCTTCAAATAAAAAATTGTACGCCGGATTGAATAGGAATAATTACGAACAGTTCGTAATACAATTTGATTACTTCTCGATCAAAGGAAAATAAGCGACGTGAAATGGCGATGGACAAAAACACGAGACAAAAATGAAGAAGCAGATAAAACTGAACAGAAACATCGTTAGTCGAGACGTCGACGTCGTTAAATTGAAGCGACGTCGCTCGAGAAAAGCCGACTGACCATCGGTCTATCCATCCTCCCCTCCTTCGAAAAACTGTCTCTCGACCCGAGTTGGAAGGAGAAAGTTAGCGCGAGAAGTTGCGACGCGGAGAGACGAAACGCGGCGCACGAAAGCCACCGTCTAACTTGACCGTGGCCTCCTCTCGCTCCGGCCAGCGCGAAGCGCGTAACGAGCCGACGAATCGAAAAAAAAAAGGAAAAAAATCTCCGGCTCTTCTTCCGCAAGTAAAACGTTTGCGGTCACGGCACCGCCCCGACGCCACGAAACACACATCGAGCGCGAGTCGGTCCTCGTATTTTACGCAGTTTACCGCGAAACGCGAGTGCCGCGTGGCTATAAACCGTAATGTATTAGCAGGGAAATGCAAATTGAGCGCAAAACCACGGCTCGAAACAATGCTTTTAGTCCCGGATGCGCGGGAGGAGGAGACGGAGCCGGACGAGCAGCAGGAGGAGAAGGTGGCTGTGGAGAAGCACGATGAAGAGGCGGGGGGAGGGAGGGAGGGAGGGAGAAGGAGAGGGAGAAGGACCAGGACGCGAGGGAGGAAGCCATTCGCCCCGTCGAGGAGGAGGGAGGAAAACGCAGAGCCGGTAGCTTTCCCCTTTCAACCCCTTCCCTCCCCCTTTACCTTTCCACCCAACTCCCCTCGCCCAATTCCAAGCGTTATCGGCTACTTCGTAAATTAACATTAACTCATTATAAATAAATGGAAATTCGAATTAATGCTAATGCCTCGCTTCCGTTCGAACGGAGTATCAATCGAGTATCGTGTAATACGTTACTTCGCCTCTTTCTCTTCGCGCCTCTCTTCGGCGACCGAAACCGATCACGTCGATCGTGTAACGCACAGATTTGTATCTTTCTTTCTTCCACCACTGTATGTAAACACAGGAAATAAGGTAAACGCAAAAATAGATACAATTAGCTATCCAAGGAGAGCCTCGAACGTGTGGCGACCATCTTAATATATATATATACGCGACGACAGTTGTCACTTTCGAGTAGGTACATTAACCGTGAAATCTTAGCTACCAGGTGCCATTTTTTGTTCATATAAGTGCTTATTAACCCTTTCGCTTCGGCAATCCTATCCGCCGAAGTGCCGTCACCGAACGGAAGCACGCGCCAAAAGCCGTACAAGAGGAGCTGCTATGTACGAAAAGGCCGCGACACCGCCGGCTATAGCCGGCGTCCGCTTCAGCGACTCGATTCGTGGATGCCGGATATATCCGG
>JAITYT010000528.1:2093833-2116191 GCA_025433975.1 Liostenogaster flavolineata
AGGTGGGCAAACGCGACTTCAAGTTGCCCGGTAGCGAGCCGAGTGTAGCCGAGATGGCGGCAGGAGCGGCGGAGGGGAGGATGGGGTTAGAAGCGACCTCGTAATGCGCCCTGACGGATGTCGGCTGAGAGAGCAGCGTCTCCGGGATGGCGACTTCTAGGTCACAATAGGGTCCTCTTCTGCATTGTGCCCCGACAAAGTGGCGGTTGTCGAGGTTGGAAGGGAGACGAGCGCGATCCTTCGCAGGAGAATGTCGGCCGTCCTCTTTCAACCGGCCGCGACTCGTTCCGCGAGATAGTTCGCGTTCCGCCGCTTCCTTTCCTTCCCTCTCCTCCTCCCTCTTTTACCCTCCCCCCCTGCGGAAGAATACGTCGCGGTCGGCCATATTGAAATACGCCGGTAAGAAAGGCGGTTACGCGTGCTTCGCCCCTCACCAGCGTCGCTTCCAAAAAGGTTCTGGCTTCGGTCGCTCGATATTAATCGCTTAGAAATTTGCCGCGTCCCGAATCATCCACGCGATCCTCCACGTCGCTAATTCGACGGAACGAAGGGACCTAACGAGGCGATTATTTTATTCGCGGCCGAAAGGGAACAATTCGATGATAACGAACGTTTCAACTCGCCGCGAAGCGGCAAGCCGCGGACAAAAATCGATCGACGATCGCGAATTCGCCGGGGAATCGATCGAGAAGCGGGTCAGCTCCAGGGCGATCCTCGTTAACGATGGATCGACGTCGATGATATTGGCTCGTCATCGAGGAACTTCCGGTCGGTCTCGTCTCCGGACGAGCGACTGCTCGACGTTGAATTATTCCGACGGCGTATACGGACTCTAAACATTATCCCGGCATGGAATTAACGAGGGGGAACCAATATAACTGTCCGTGACGAAACAGGCGGCCGGGTGGCTTACCTAAGCCCGCCTAATGGTAATTCTAAGCGCGGCACGACCTTTCTGCGCGGTCGTTGCTCAAAGTCTCGGCCCGGCATGCTTCGCGGGAAGACGAATGTGCACGATGCGCACGAACTAGTTGTTGCGTCTCTCGCGCTCTCGCCGAGTCTCCGGAACCGCCCCGAGCACGCACGGCTGAGCACGGATAAATGATTCAGACTTTTGGAAATATGGAAAGCGTTGCGGTTTAGGCAGCGCGCGCGCGCGCGCGCTGCCACGTCGTATCGCCCCATTGTCGGTGGATAGGCATGCGATTCTACCGAACCTACGAATTTTACGGAGACGGATGGACGGACGGATGCATTCTGCGCCTATTCGACGATCGCGAGATTGCTACGAGTTCCGCTCTGGATACTCGTTCCGGAGGGATCCTGGAGCTTCCTTCGGGAATTTCGATCGTCCATCGCATTGGTTCGCGGTATGGTAAGGAAAGCAAGTTTCAATAGCTTTGAATATTATTGGATATTATCGATTTGAATATCTTTTTTTTACGAAGTGAGAAAATAAAGGTACGCGGGTGGCTTTGCCTCTGATAATGCAGGATCATTGACCTTCACGATTGGCATCGCCGTTATTTCAAGTCAAAATCGACCTTTCGCGGGTACTTTTATTCTACGTAAATTGTATTCGCAATATTCAGCGTGATGAACTTGAGAAAATTGATTAAGGGAAAATTGGTCAAGTTGTGATTTTTGTATCGCGAATAATTGTATAATCGATCGACTGTAACGAGAAATGTTAGTTGGATTTAGTGGATGGTACGTCGATGGTAAGAGAATGTGCTACCTTCCGATTCAATCTTGCTCGCGAACTTAATACGATTTTGGTGACGACCGAACGATCGATGAATATCGTGGTTTTTTTTCTCGTGCGCGTGAAATAGCTTCGATTGCGACAATCGTTAGAAAAAAATCAGTGACCGGACGAAAACAGGAATCGGAAAGTTGAACAACGTGGACCTACTATTAGCCATACCCTTTTTTTCGTAAGTAATTACTGACAGTTTGCGTAAGGATATCGAATAACACCTTATTTTTGTCATATTTTTTCGCTTTTTACGGAAAATCGCTATTCGATTGGATTTGCGTAACGTTTACGCGTCACGCAACGCGTGGACAGGTGCAACGATATCTGGAATATATTGGCGACGAGATCGACGCCGGAAAAAAAGTTTAACGTCGAAAAACTGGCATTTTCGTACGTCGAGAAGACGAGAGACTCGCCAAAGTTAGCTACAGCGCGTTTCCAGTGCACACGAATCGCACGTAGTAGAAATATACGGCGAAGTCGGCGCGAACGCGTGTGTCGGTGGAAGCGATCGGAAATTAGAAGCTATACGGCGGGAGTTTCGGCTGCCGGAATTTCAAAATGCTCCGACAACTAGTTCGACGCTCGAAAGAATCCGAAACTTCAAAGAAGTTTCGCCTTACGTACATATGTTGCGAAAATGGCAGCGTGTAAGCCTTCTTCCTTCTCACACGTGCATCTGTGTGTGCGTGTGTGTGGCCGCGCGAGAACGTTTGCTCCAAGTATAAATAGAAGAATGAAACGTTGATCGTCCGGGAACGTAATAAAATCAGCGTTCTTCCGCGAAGGAAACCCTCGGTATTATTCGACGAGGGTCGTTAACGACGCGTTAGAGGAAGTCCAATTTCGATGAACATAAAACGTTCGAAAGCATGAATTGAATCGCGTCGGGAACGTCGTCCATTTCGATCGTTAAACGAATAGTTTCGCACGAATTCTTATAAATACGAGATTACGCACGCAGGGACATTTCATTTGCATAGAGACGCACGTTTCGACGCGCGAATGGACTTTGAAGAAATTTTAGCACGCGCGAACGCGAAATTTGATGCTTATCGCGAAACCGTAATTAAATTTGCGCGATTAACACACGTACGAACATGATAATTCCAATTGCGCGTCGAGTCACGCACGGAAGATGAAGAGAATTCGTCACACCGAATCAACGGAAAGTTACTTCACGTTACGATAAAAAGATATTTCTCTCGTTTTTGTTTTCATAAATCCATCTTTCGACGCCATTTCTAGCAACGGAAACAGAAGGTTTATCCACGTTACGATAAAAAAAAGTATTCGTCTCTTTTTTTCAAGACTCGTTCGACTTTCAACGCCGTTCCAAGGAAATTGTCATCCGACGAGAACGCGGTCGTGCAAGCGTCGACCGTCGATCGGCGACACACGGCAGTCGATGTGTTAAAGGGGGAGCATGTCCTACTTTTTGGAAATATCGTAAGGAAACTTGAAGCGAAGAGTGGATACGGGCTTGCGCGCCTACGGCCGCTAGTTTTAACAGTTTTTGAAGGGAAAACTTTTCTCTTTGACCCTTTAATATATATATATATATACATGGGTAAGCGTCTAATTTTGGCGAGTACCGCGCGTGCATAGAAGGCACAACTTGCAGGTAATGACGAGTCTTCGGCCCGGTTCGCGATGTTCCTCGAACGTTCCTCGCGCTACGGAATAATATTAATCGCCCTAAACATGCTAATGAGTTTCGCAAAGATAGATAGCCGCGTCTATACTCGTCGCGGCAAGGAATTTGTAATCTCCTTTCGCAGTAGCTGCGCGTTCCTTTGACTTTCCTTCGGACGGAATTATTTTTCATTGGCATATTTTCATCCCTTCATCGAGCCTGAGAGAATACGAAAGGCGCCAGGCTCTAGACGGTTTTCTCCATCTACGTGGAATTTATCGTACGTAAGAATACTCGGCTCCGCCACGAGAGTACAGCAAAGGTATTTGCTTTCAATTAAGCCTGACGCTTCCAAGGCAAACATTTCGCGCGTATCAAGTACGGTAGGTATCGTGACTGCGTTCGACCGCGCGATTTATTCCATTCGGTCGCGTCATCGATTTAAGTATGCCGTACTAGCAATTAGCTTGCGTAAATATATTTACATAATAATCGTATTAGGGAAATTTCATAATATATCCACTTTGTAATTAATACGCGATGATAATCGCATTAATAATCGAATTTTGCGTTACTGGCGTAACGTCGTTATCGGTATGCTCGCTGGTACCGCGTTGAACGAAAATGATATAAGTACACCGGTAAAACGAAATATAATGGCGAGACCTTATTTCGTTAGAAAAGTTTCCGCGTTCTTCTTCGATATTTCGCGGTCGTGTATCGCGTACGAACAAAATATCCGCTAACGGATAAAATTCGTAACACGGCGGAACCTTAAAAACTTTTTTATAACTGTGGCTTTATCGCGCGTTCCCGGAGCGATTTGCATACATCGTTCGCTCTTTAATAAGTCATTCGTCAGCTTTTGATACTTCGAACACCTCCAGATTTTTCTCAGAGTCGCCTCAGTCGAAAATAATTTTATACGAGATACGAATCTCACAAAAAATCGTCGTAAGACGCAATCGAACGAAAATGAAAAGCTTCTGATTAATATAACGTTAAATATTAAAATAACAATTCGGAATGTTTCACGATAAAGATTCGAGTGACGAATATGATAAAAATATCGTTCGAACTGTTCAAATACGTTCGAACTATAATGTAATTTCACGAACGTCCAAGTCCCTTCGTTTTCACCAATCGAAATGAAAAAGGGAAGCTGGAACGTACGTAGGAAAATTATTATTCGTTAATTAAATTATTACGCGAACGCAATCAATTTTATTCAAAGTTTATACTTTACTTCCTACTCAATCTCAAACAATCGATAAGTTTACATTCCATTTAATATCCGCGCTATTGACTTACAACTAGAATAAATCACCTCTATATCGTGCCGCGCAAAATGCTGGATGGATGACTCGTGGGAGGCCACACGGACAAATGGCATTCGAAAGTCTGCGAGTCGTTCTTGTAACGCACGTGGACTGTCTCCGCCATAAAGAGCGTCGCGATTCTCGCGTTTGCACTTTCGAAGCTTAATTCCAAGCTCGGATATTCGACCAGAGTAAAGGGTATTTTCGTACGACGATGATCAATTTCTAGAAAATCGTATCAGCCGCTTCCTTCCTTTAACGACGTTTACTCTCTCGATACGAAATTACTTTTTGCTCTAGCCAATAATTCGTGTCATTGGCTTTCTTCGGCATCGCTTATCGTTAGCTGGAGCACGTTAGTGCCAAAAATACGCGCGAAACGGAACGCCTCGCCTTTCCGTTCTGAACGACTGGACTCGCATTACTGCCATTGGACTTTTTGCCCAGTAACAAGCTTCGCGCGGAAGAAGGCGGCGTTTCGTTCGAACGATTGCGTGGCGAAAAGGGCGAATCTCGCGTTTCCGGCCAACTTCATGGCATTCTTAACGATTATCGCGTTCGTAGGATAGACACGCGAGACGAAGAAAGCGTCAGTTCGTACACGATACGGATAATCGAGGTTCGACGTCCAGAAAGAGCCGCCGTCGGAAGCGAACCGGACGACGGCGGAGTGGTCGGCCATTTTTATCGGTGGAATAACGTTAATTGATTGGTAATCGGTCGCGCCGGACCGCACCGCCATCAAGAATGCATAAATATTGGTCGTCGAGGGCGAGGGATGGGGAGGGAGGGGCCGAGCGAGCGGCAGTACGCCGCCGTAAACGCGAGACCGTCATATTGCGGGTATTCGGTTATTAAAGCACACGGAATATTGCACGAATACGCGTGGGCTTTATTCAAACAATTTTCAAATGGCCGGTTATATACATCGACGAACAAACCAGGGAGTAAATTTATATCGCGATCAACGATAGCGCCCCACGGCGAGAATCAATAGAAGCGATACGCGCGATTTCCGTCTTTCGGCAGCGGCGTACCGCGCCGATTCCGCCCTCGTTAGTTGCGTTACGATACGAACTGCATCGATGCTCGATATATTTTCGATTTTTCATCGAAATTGCGACCTGCGTGCCTCGACAACGACGACAACGACGACGACGACGACTCTCCTAAAATCACGATAGGCGCACGTTTCTCCTTCTCTCGAGAGAAACGCGAACCGAACGAGCGTACTTTCGTCATTTTTGCCCTCTTCGTTTTTCCTCGCGACGTGGCGCGTCGATCTTGGAGAATAGAAGCAAATAGCTCGACGTCGGGGTCATTCGAGCGAATCGCTTCTTTATTTTCTCGCTCTTAACTCGTCCACGCGAATACTCGTTGGAGCTTTGAGCATTTTTTGGGACGCGTTCGAGAAACTCTTTGTCGAGAAAAAGAAAGGAAATCGGCAATTTTTGTAAAATATCGTTCGGTATATCTCCTTTTGAAATACTTCGCCGGGGAAAATGAACAATTTTCTCCGGCAACCTACACAGACACGGATTAATATCGGAGTAATATTCGTGGCAAAGCACGTTGGCGTTTTACATAATACATCCATTTCAAGGAAAATGTAATAACACCAGAAGTTCCGTATTTAAACGTAGGGAATTATTCTGCATACAATATAGCGCAAATGTTATTTGTGAATTCTAAACGAATAGTCGAGCGTACTGCCCAAAAGGGACTTTAATGAAGGCACGGTACACTCTGTATTATGATATGCGTTGAAATATGCATGAAATATGAAGTAGCCGTGCCATAATGCAACAAGAGGATTACGCAATTAACAGATGTAAAAGATTGCAAGGTTTATGAATAATACGTCATACAAGCGAGACCGCCGCGTATTATTACGCCTTTGCTTGCTTCTTCCTTTATCGTTACGCGATTTGAAACTCCAACCGCATCCCTCTTTTACGCGATAACTTCACTAATTTTAACTTCGTTCTCTGGTACGTTTATAGACCAAGTGACCAAGTGGGTCACACTAATCATCCCACAGGATTATTCGCTCATCCATGAATTACGATACGAGTCTAGTTCTCCACGGTATTTTCATCGCTCTTCAAGTAACACGGACATAGAGACGAATAAATCCCTACGTTATTGCGAATCTCACGTTTATCGTTCAATGGAATACCAGTACGGCTGAAGGATGGAATGAAAATAATTTTCGTAATCGAATTTCATCGGTTCCTGGGCCAAGGCTACGAAGATTCGACACAGTGTCGCGCGAAGGACTCGAGAAGTTCGTCAAGACGCGCAGGATTTCGAATGCAGAATCCGTGGAAGTACCGAAGGTCGTGGACGCGCCAGTTTCTCACGCTTAGGCGCGGCGGTCACACCCAGACCTCGGGAGATCTTCCTTTTATCTCCACTTTTTCTCGTGACTGATTTACAGAGCGTAATTCCGTTAAGAGAGCACACCGTAGCCGATTTATGACTAGTCCAATGTACTAATTCACTTTTCCTGCCGCGCCTCCCTCTTCCGAGCGATCTCTCGCGGCGATGCGTGCTTCTTCGATATATATCTCTCTTCTCACGGCGCCGGAACCACTGAAAACACACTCATTATTACGTGGCGCACGATCAGTACCGACTTTTCTCGTGGAACGAGCGGTGGCCGTGTTCGTGCGCCTCTACGTCTCCTCTCGCTGCGCCTGTGCCCGCAACACCACTCCAGACCTGAATCGTACCGTGTAATTGATTGACTCTAATCCCAAAGTCTCGTGCGCATCGGCAGTTTCCATGTAATGCGGCTTTACGAGCCTCGCGATACGCCATCAAGTCAGTTTCCTTTATTCTTCCTTCGAGAAGGCACTCGCCAACGACGACGATAAACCGCCTTGATACGACCAATCGGATCTTTCGTCGGACTGCCGAATGCCCGTCTACGAATTTCGTCAGGTGTTATCCTCGATTTTTGATGGTTACGCCGTCGCCATCGCGAGATATCGCTCCCTACCTTTTCTTCCGGGAAACGGAGCGATACGTCGACGATCACGAATTTTAATATCGCCAGATTCTTAAACTTCTCCGTTCTTTCCAAGTTCCTCCTTGTCCTCCGCGAGCTGCGAGCTGGTTCCTTCGATTAATCTTCGTGTCGTGACTTTCTTAGAATTTCTCTACGTCGGAAGACTCGAGGCGAGTTGATATCGGGCGATATTAATCCACTTCAGAGTCTACGTTTAATTTGTTATAATTTCGAGGAGCGAGGAGAAAGTCGTCATACGTCGTTTCTTCCGACTTTCGAACGGAAGTTTTTATGTCCTTTTACAACGATTTAGACTCAAGTCGAGTGCTTAAAAATCGCGCATGGCCAATGGACGAGAAAGACGTATTCGTTCGATGGAAGAGACATGGCGTAATCGCGTGATTCGTGTCCCAAGGAAGCCGTTTAAGGGCGAGCAGACGTCGTTCTCGTCTCCGTCTCCGAATTCCGTGCACCACATTCCCGTAACACGAGTTTAGTAGAAAGGGCCGATCCGAGACGACGCGAGACGTCGTACGATTTAACGATATCGTCGCAGACGCGCCATTTTAATTAACTATTAAACTTGTCGGAAGAAACGGTGTCCGCCCATAGACGTGGAGGTGAACGCCGACGAGGACGAGGTGTCGGCGTTAAACTCGAACACGCCTGCCGTGTTTATTTCTCGCCATCGACGCGCTCGAACGATGCATGGCCTCGTAAAACCACGAGCTTAAGTGGATGGAATCGACTTGCAAATATCCCATACGACGACGACGACGACGACGACGACGACGACGACGATACAACCGAACCGACTGTATCGATGACAACACCGTCGCCTTCGACTATTTTGCGAGCCGAATCCAGACTTTACCCCTTCGAAAATCTTAACGACGCGCACTTATGTTTAATCGTGGGAATTACCTTCGAACGCCTTCCTCCTATCGCGATATGAGCGTACGGAGGCGCCATGATCACATAAATCGCGCCGATAAGCACCGAGAGAAAATTCGATCACCTTGTATGTTTTAAGCTATCAAGGATGACTTCGATCACGACGGTTTTAAGACTTCAATAAAGTTCGAGCGCTGCTCTGGTTCGTCTACAGTGTTTTTAAGACGTCCTCGTTTACGAGTAAGAACAAAGAGTGGAAAATTTGTAAAGTAGGGTTAGTGGCATTATTTCTTTTTATTCGGTAAAATACGAATCCAGTTACGATTATCGATTCGATGTCGAATAAACTACAAATATTTCCGTGTTAATAGGCGATCGTCAGGATCGATCGACTCGACCGAGTTTCGCGAGGAAACTGGAGGGCTCTTCCCTTCGTAGTTGGGGGTTTCATTGGTCGCGAGGAACCACGACAGAGAGGACAACGGTGTTTCATTCGTTCTCTGTTTTCCGATCGTCGAATTTACCACACCATCGAGAGCAAAGTCCGCGTGGTCACCGCGGCCGCTGATCCTGGCGAAGGATTCGTTCGCTCCTGCTGACACTCGATATCGCGCTTTGAATTGCGCTCATCGCGATGTCGTTTTACCAAAGGGTCTCTCGTCGCTGCGGTACAATCCGTGCACAATCGCATTCAATTTATTATTCGCTCGTTTACGGTACGTATATTAATATACGATTGAACGATGCAATTTGGGGAGTCCTGAAATAAATTTCAGAGTTTCAGTGAGTTCGTCGTTGCGACGTCGTTTACGCCATTGTTCGCGCGATTTAGATTATGTATTAGCATTTCGTAATATTCACGTTCGGTGGGTTCGTATTTTTGAAGAATTTAAAATTAACTCTTCCACGCAGGCAATTCCCATAACACGTAATGAAATGACGTAATCTCGCGTAACGTTACCGCTCCGTTTTGCAATGCATGAGAAGATGCCAAAGAATACTCGACAATTTTACTCTTTATTTAACTGCGCGCTTTCTACTCGCACGCGTGTGTTTCGGTGATACTCTTCGTCCATTGAAAATAGTACCGATGCTTGTTGTAACGCAACCTCGTTGAAACGACAACGTGAAAGGTGTAGTAAGAGCCGCAATGAGGAAAGTTTATTACCTGAAATTTTCACGATTTTAATGCAAAACTTTGCTGTCGTATTTTTTAATGTTAAATCATCCTATCGATCCTCCGTAACGAGAAGATTCACGAAAGTTTTTTTTAATACTTATGAATTCGTAATTTTGGATGAACTTGCGTGCCAATCCAAAACGAGTGCTCGTATAGAATTTGTGACTTTTGATTCGCTTCCGGCGCGTCAAATACCTTCGGGAAAATCTATGAAAAGTTGGATATGCGACATTTCATTTCCTCAATTTTTCAATATCTCATTTTATCCATTTGAATCATCGTATTGGTCCTCCTGGATCGAAAAAATAAGCGTCTTTCAGTGCAATGGATGCGTATCTAACCGAGTAGAGCACAAAAGGTGATTTTTAATACGCGAGAATTTTTATTTCTTCATTGAACTGCATGCTACTCTAAAACTAGTTTCCAAAACTATTTTGAATCGATAAATTAACCATCGGTTCGTTCCCATCGATCTTCATTTTGCACAGGCACAGAACGAACAATTCTGTGCACAGCCAATTTCCTTTTTACGCTCTGTTTCAATTTTCCCATTCTCACAGAAAAATGACGCATTTCCACCTGAAGAATTACATTCGATAATCGATATGGATGTTCCTGAGAGTAAAAACGACTCCAACAACAACATCATCAGTCGAATTCGATTCTTTATACATCAATTTGCAACCTAATCGCACGCAATGCCGATCGATATTCCGGAATCCTGTAGGACGCACAGGCGAATTTGCCGAGTCGGAGCGTGACGCGTTCAGATTTCAAGGGCGCGAGTAAGGGCGAAGTATCGAGCGCTTGGAACGGGACCGTTCCGACGGGAAGCATCTGTCCGGTTAAGATCTAATTATGCTAAAGAAGGCAGACGCAAAGCGCCGTTTAATGGTCCTCTTGGTTTGGATTTCATTGGAGCGAGCCGGTGGAAGGAGAGTCGCGAGAAGGAAAAGGAGGAGGAGGAGGGGTTCCGCGCGAACGTGTGGAGGAGAACGGGAAAAGCGGCGAGGCGACAAATAATTTTCGCTACGTCGGGAACGGGTAGCATCTTGCTGCGTTTGCTTGCTAATTCTCGGTGCTAATCCGGCAAATCCCATGGCACCGTCGCGCATTAAAGTCGGCCTTAGACGAGAGCGCGGATGAAGGGAGAGAGAACGAGGCGAAAGGCTACGTGGAAGCGTGCAGCTTCGACAACGGGGGAGGGGGGAGCAACGAAGCGGGGGATGGAGGAGCGACGGTGTAACGATATAGACGACAGCGGAGAGAGAAAGAAGGTTGAGGATGAAGCTGCGGATGGAGACGCGGAGAGACAGAGAGAGAAAGAGAGGTTAGAACGGGAGATAGAAATCGAGAAAGAGAGAGGAGAGAGAGAGAGATAGGAGAGGTTACGCAGAGGTGGTTGTGGCAATGCTACTTGGCGATGGGGCTAATATGCATGCGCTCGACCCGGCCAAAGTTCACTTAGATCGCATTGCATTGCATTACGCGGCATTACAATGGTGCTGCCGCGTCCCTCGATGGAGAAAGAGCGTCCTGGAAGGATAGGTGGAGAAAGCAACCACCGGTTACCCGTTGCAACTCTTCCTCCATCTCCTCGTCGCTTCGTCCAGCTGGTTCGATCACGGTGGCCTTAAGGATCCACGATAAAGCGTCGGTGAGTTCGTGGAAAGCAACGAGACGTCGCTCGAGAGTTCCTTGCGACGCTCGTCGAGCACTTCTTAAACTCTCTTATTTTTGAGGAACGTCGATCGTCGGATCGTACGCAACATTCGGGCATTCCTAACACAACTTTGGCACTTCCTATCGAGAGGTACGACGAACGTCGCTCCTTAAAGTTCGTTCGTTCGTTCTTTCGATTGCGCTCGTTTCTTCTCTGCTCGACGCGTTTGAATCTGCTCGTTTGTAACCGCAGACCCAGTCGCGCAAGAAAGTCCAACTTCTTCGCGAATTCGCTAAAAGCGAGTGCGTGGATCGCGCCCTCCCCCTCCAAGAGTCCCGTTTCGTTGGTTCGTCGCTCGACGAGGAATTCGCATACTTCCGGGCAATTTCCTCTCGCCATAAATTACCGTCCACGACTCACGGAGCCAGAGGTCCAACGTGGCTCGAACGTTGTCGAAGTTGGGCATTCCTAGCGCCTTCTTCTGACGCGAGCATCACCGAAGTAAGGAAAAAACAACGGGGCACCCGTAACTCCTGAACATCGTAACGTAATATATTATCGAAGGTGTCGTAAACTACGCGAGGTCAGTCGAGGCGGGCCAACGTCCTCTTAACCCTTTTACAGGCCATATATCGTCATTTGGAAAAGTTTCGACGAATACGAAGGACGATGTATCTCGTTCGAGGTGCGACTGCCTAGACGCGGTGAAAACGCAGTTTTCGTTTAAATTAAATAACTAATTAACGTTTCGTTAAATAATTATTAATGTCGTTGGCTACGATAAATATTTTTTGTCATTTCAAAGTAGAACCATTAACCGTTAAAATTCGGTTGCCAGATGCCATTTTTTGTTTAGATAAGTGCTTTCTATTAAAGAAGATAAAGTGAAACGAGACGTGTTTTCATAATCGATATATCATGAAAATAACTATGCGTGAGTTTTGCGTCCGGCATTAAAAGAGTTGATCGCAGTTTCAACAAAACGCGCCGATAGCCACGAGTTCATCGTCAATCGATGCGAATCGAACCGATGGTTTAGAGCTGGGAGGCTGCTTCGAGCTAGCACCTCGATTTAACTGAAATTTTCTACAATTTTCACGACATTTCCGTATTTCAATGCGATGAATTTTTATCGATCGTACGAACGAACGCAAGGCTGGTTGTTCCGCGCGAAACTGACTTTCTTTCTGGCACTGCCTTCGCACTTTCCAGGAGATTAGGTCGTCCGACCACGATCCATAGTAAAGATCCACGGTCGGCGTCCATCGTTTAGTTCCCGGTACCTTCGTAGCACCAAAGCGCGGATCAATCGGAAGTCGAAAGTTTTCCTCGCCTCGTCGAGCAGCCATCTCGAACTCGCATTAAGAAAAAGTGACGAGAAATGACACGCCGAGGGAATTCTTCCCACTCTCGGTCGTAACATGAAATTTTAAATGTTTATCAATATTTAACGAGACTCGTTGTTGCTCGATGTTCCGCGAGGGTCGGCCTCGCGTCTCTGCTGGATGTTATTAGCAGACGTTGTGCGTTCTGATAAATGGACGAGCGTGACTTCTTCCTCGTCTCGCGCTTCGTTACGTCACGAGACGCGAGCACGTGGTGATTACGCGGCGTTAACCGATGAATATTTCTACTGGTGGCGTACGCTCTCTCTCTTTCCCTCCCTCACCTTCGGCTTCTCGTCCACAAAGCGTCGCTCCAACGCGGAGAAAAAGGATTAAGAAGAATCTTGCACTTTGAAAAAGTTTGCGGGTTACCTTTCGCAGCTCGGTTCACCGTAAAGGTATACACGAAGCGGCGTTTCAGGCTGGAAAGGCGTCGGCGGGGGCCCAACCGAGCTTCACTTCAGGGCGCAAGACAAAGGGTGAGTTTGCCGTTTTTGTACAAACGTAATACTTATGCGGCACTCCTACGACGGACTGTGCTTTTCCGGCGCACTGTAGGGAGTGTTTCTTTTCATCCTTAACCTACATTAACCTCGTGGTAGTAGGCCGCCTCACCTCGCAAGAGAAGATCGATAAACGCGAAGACCGGTACACATGTTCCGACTAAATTTGGCGGTGCGCGCCTACGATACGGCTCGCGGCACGGTTCCTCGCTTTTAAACCGAGTTTCCATCGACAAGAATGAAACGCGCGAAAGCGCCGAAGTTGCGCATGGAATATCGTAGCCGAGGCTCTCGCCTTCCGCGCGAGCCAAATTCTCAGTCGGTTAAAGCGTTGCGCTTAACAACGCGTCCTTTTTTCTTCGTCGCTCTCCGTACGAACGGATACGATTTTCTCTTAATTCACGATTTTTCTCGAAACGCGGTTTAACGCGGTCGACCGTAGTACGAGTTTTTTCCTTCCTTTGCTCCGTTTTCCACGGCGCAACTCGATACCATACACCGTGCGATTGAATGTCGATCGATGATATTCGTCTAATTTTATTATTTTATTATTATTATTTATTTCCATTTATTAATTATTCATTTATTATTATCGCGGCACTCGACCAATTCAGTCTCGTACCAAAGGAAATCAAAGATCGTTTCTCGGATGCTTGTCGAGACTACGCATTGGTTTGGCCAACATGGACGTTAAAAATCGCCAGGAGAAGGCATCGAAACGCTCAGTCTGAAAATCGAGCGGAGTAAAGGCCGCGGCCTGGTGGGATTTCGTCACGGGATACGTTCGTGCGGGGGGTTAAGTGCGTGGCTGGAGAGGGTCGCGAGTAGAGATACAATACGTTGGCAGCACGAGCACGACCGCGTATACGCGCTCCAATCCCCACGATCGTGCCGCCTGCACGAGGGTCTGCCGAGCGCACTGCGACGCGATCGAGTATCGTGCGAGTCGATGACTCAGATCGTCGTCACCCTGTTCTCCTCCAACGGCGTCACCGACCCCACCAGCACCACTACCACCACCACCGCCGCCGCCTCTTCCTTGTCCTTCTTTCGTCACCCAAAGGACAGGAGGCGATACGCCTCACCGGGAAAGCCGGTATCCCTGATAGCGTGCTAGGGACACTGCCTCGCGACGGATCAATAATTTTCACGCGTTTTTCTCGACCAGTTCCAGCCACGTTATCGCGTCGGGCATGGGAGAACGTTAGAGGAACGAAGCATCGAAACGCAGCTAGTCGACGGTCGCTGATCGCGTTTGAATCGAGAATATCGTTCTTGTCGTTTACAGAGATTACGAATAAGTGATCACGAATCGAGAGGATTTTTTGCCTCGAGATTGGTCAGGATTCCCCCTCGGAGCGCCGGCAGGTGCCAGGGGAGCAAAAGACATGGAGAAAGCTGGAGGGCTGGTTCTCCCTAACCTTCCGCAGCGGTCGGACGAATTTTAGTTCACCGACTGCTCCTTTGGCGCGTTGGCAAAACTACCATCGCCACCACCGACTGGCGTCGTGCTAGCGGGAGAAATCCAATTTCGATGCGAATTCGGGTGAATGGGGCACCAGAGATTAAGGACGGTCCGTGGAAATGGATGGCGCGGAGTCGGCCGTGACGAGGCAGGCAACGGCACGCTAATAAGAGGGAGTAAGATGCCCTAGCGCCGGGCGAAGAGTCGTGGTCGAGGGGGCAAAGGGCGGGTGGAGAGAAAGTATAGCCCTCGCACATTGAGATTGGGTGACGTCGTAGGGGCGGCTCTAAGAAGAGGAGGGGTGTTCGGGCCTGCGGGCGTGTGTGCGTTCGTGCGTGGCCTTGTACGCACGTACGAGCGCGAGTTCGTGTAATTTCCCGGTGGACTGTGGCGTCAGGGCGCGTGGTACGGATCAAGCTGAGGGTCGTTCAACCGGCAGTGTTGTCTCGTGTGTCGTGCGGCGTGTCGTACCTCTGTCCTCTAGTGATCGTGAACGTGTCGTGCTTGTGGTCGTTTAGCCTTTAAGATCTTCTTCCTCCCGCCCGTCCCTTCTTTCGATCCTTCGACTTTAACGATCGAATCTTCGATCCTACTTTCGACTCACCTAGCGCGAGCAACGCGTTTCATCATCGTAACGTGTCGTATTCGAAGTTGTTTAGCCTTTAAGATCTTTCTTCTTTCACCTGTCCCTTCGTTCGTCCTACAATTTCAACGATCGAACCTTCTATCCTTTTCTCGACTCACCTCGCGCCAACGGTTTCGTCATCGTCGCGAGTCACCTTCGATACGATCATACATTTCGCCGAGATCGGACCAGCGGAATTTGGTTAAAAAAGCAAAGCGATCGAAGGCAGGAAAGAAGGATACGAGAGATCAGCAGTGTGCCCTGTCGTGAACGTGAAGTCTCGTGCATCGTGCTTTCCATGTCGAATGAGCGTCTTCCCCTAAAGTGTATGTTTTTCACCCCAGCCTGTTCGTCGTTCGCGTAATAAGGGCTGTTGCTAGTGAATGTAGCAGTTATCGCGTTTATTAATCGTCTTTTTCGCGAAAGAAAGCGGAAAAGAAGAAGAAGAAGAAGAGAAGCATCTCGCTCCTCAAGGAGAAGGTTCACCTGCGTCGACGCGACGTCCGAGCAACTGGTGTCGTCCGTTTATCGTGGAGCGTCGCGCGTACGTACACGCACTCACACACCCACACACATACACGCGTCAAAGAAGCGCTTCGAATGGAGACGCGCGACTCCTTGAGATTCTCTAGGAGAAGAACGCGACGATAATCGTCCCACCCTCTCTTTTTCACCCCATCGTCGCGATAATTATTCCCATCGACCACGGTAAAATCAGGCGGCTTGAGTTCTTCTCACGGCGGAGAAACGCTTCGTGTAACGCGCGTGTTTCGTCTCCAAGGACTTCCTTCCAAAGCGTCCTCATAATGCCTTTCGAAAACCATTAATCGTCTCGCGCGCTTTACATCATCGATTCTTCCTTTTCCCCCCCTTTGTTCGACGTTCTCTCTCTCTCTCTCTCTCTCTCTCTCTCTCTCTTATTCTCTCTATCCTGAAGCATCGTCACGTTACGCTCTATCGTGGCCCTCTCTTTTGCTCTCTGGTCGTCAGCCGCCTCCTCGTCCGGTTAAGCATTCGCTTTACCGCGCGGCCACGGCCGCATTATCCCCTTTCCACCGGCTTCTATCTCCTCCTATCTCGATCCTTCTCCTCCTCCTCCTCCTCCTCCTCGAGCCCTTCCCTCCGCACCCCTCGGCAACCCAGCAAGCCGGCTCGGCCGGGCCTTCCTGCTTTCCGTTCCAACGAAGATTACGCTATCGTGTATTTTTTATCGAGCCCCTGATTAAAACCGGACTCGCCTCCCTTCGGTTCGTTCGTTCGTTCGTTCGTTGCCGTAGCCATTTCGACCCTTTCATCGTCTCCTCTCCATCGGCTGTGAAGAGAAGCGGCGAGAAAGACAGGGTGGAAGGAACGAAGAGAAAGCACCAGCCGGCGCTTTCGACGAATAACGCCTACGTTTCACACGCGCTTTCCACCCCACGCGATTTCAACTCCGTTACCACCTACCCTCGAAGACGAAAATTAACGAGTACCTTCGTGACGACGTTCGTTCTTCGACTTCCTCCGCAGCCTCGACCCTCCTCGGCGCCTTCGGGTTCTTTCTCACGTGTCGAGCGGCCACCAGCGACCGCCTCCGCCTTCTTTAAAGCGTCTCTCGTGGTCGCTTCAGGGTGCTCGCCGAACGATAAGGAATCACCGGTGTCGTCTACCTTTCATCGTCGTTCGTCTCTTCCTGCAAAGAAAGTGGGAAGAAGGAAGAAGGGCGCCGAACCACCGCCACCGCGTGGCTCGACGCGTTTAACGTCGATCGATCGACGCCGGATTCGAGCCACCCTCGTGCCACCGGAGACACACACACACACACAGAGGGAGAGAGAGAGAGAGAGTCGAAGAGCCGACAACGAGGGTAAAGCGAGAATCTTCGATTGGAAGTGGGGGCCTGTGAACGAGGAAGCAGAGAAAGAGACGAAAATAAGCGCGGGAGAATAAGCGAGAAAGAGAAAAGAAGAAGAGGAAGAGAGAAGATGCTCATACCCGCGTCATCGTCATCGACCACGACAACGACGAAGACGACAACGACGGCGACGAGGACGACGACGACGAGCGTGACGTCGTCACCGCCGTCGTCCGCATCGTCGCGCACGTCGAACAGCGGCGATGGCGCCCTGAAGCTCTTCGTAGGACAGATACCCCGTCACCTCGAAGAGGACGCCCTACGACCTATGTTCGAGGAGTTCGGCAAGATATACGAGTTCACCGTTCTCAAGGACAAGTACACCGGCATGCACAAGGGTAAGCTTCGAAGTTTAAGGGCGTACTAAGACGATAGCGGCGTATCGCGCGCCTCGAGTCCGACCCTCGTCGTTTCCACGCGTATCCCTTCTTACGATCCCCCGTCTCGCGGTCCCCCTTCCGCTTTGGAACGACCGAGGCGTCGATAAGCGCCTATCGATCGATTCGGTTTAACCGCGTTTTCAGAGGAAAGTCGATCGCTCGCTCTACGCCACCTGATTTCCTTTCCCTCCTCGTCTCGATACGAGCAGTTCGAGAGAAAGTTTCTCGTAAATTTATTTTTAATCGCTCGCTCGCTCGCTCGCTCGCCTCTATTCCGCTTATCTCGCCGTGTCGTTTCTAAGCTCGTCCGTTTCGTCACGGAACGCGTCGAATCGGCGCAGCTCGAGCTGCCATCGCTTTGAAATTCGACCGTTCCTTAGAAAGATGGATGTACTGGAAAACCAAGCGAATCGAACGGTTTTCCCGTTATGCGGCCTCTTGAAATTCTTGCTTCCGATGGAGCAAGGCTTTTCTATTTAAAGAGAAGCACCCTTTGGATTTATCTGCCCGTAGGGATGACGTCGTACCCCAAGAAAAATTTCGTTTCGGCTCCAAAGGAACTTTAGCCCGTAGAAAGGAAAGTCGACGTCATCCGACGCGTAATCTTGTGAATTTTGATTTTTTTGCAGTCAGAATTTAGGATTTCGAGGTAAGACTCGGTGTGTCTCGCGGTGTCTCGACGCGTAAATTGACTGGCGCTGTTCGAACGGTTCGCTGCAAAGTCGATACCTTCGGTAAACGACGCCACGACTTTCAATCCAGTCCTTTTTCGCGTTTGATGATTAACGGTCGCTCAAGGCGCTCCGCCGTTGCTCGAGTAGGCACGAATGGCTTCCAGTGCGCCCCCGCGCTTTTGTACGAGACCGAAGCGAATCGGTGCACCGTTTGATCGTCGAATCGACAAAGCGCGCTCCGAGTTTACATAACGTTGCTCGATATTTTCGATCTTACGTTAGACGCATCGCGCGCGAGAGGGTAAAGAACTCGAGCGAGCCTCGACGTTCCTTTGAAACTGATTTAACGTGGAATCGCAAATCGCGATGCACGCGCTTTGTTTCGGATGTTTCGATCGATTCGCTTTGCCGAGAGGCAGTCTGCCGTTCGCGAGATACGTTTAAAGGTGCCGCCAGCAGCGAGGCGTTTTCACGAGAATCTCGCAAACGTTTCTTCGAACGACTCGACGGTGACGACAATATTTTGACGCCTTCTTTTCTCACGAACGATCAAAAATTTCGAAATGTCACACGTAAACTCCTCGACTACGCGAAATATAAAACATTCGCTGCTTTCTCGAGGTTACTCGCCAATTTTCAAGAAAAATGAAAGTTTAAAACGTCTAAGTAGCGTAGTATCCGAGAAATTTCTCGAAAGAGCGTCTCGAGAGAAAGTGTTTAATTAAGTGTCCAAAAGGGAGAGAAGAGGAAAGGCAAGCGATTGAAAAGGATCAAGCGGGGAGAAGGAGTTAAGAGGTTGCGCAGAACATGCTGGTCGAAGTTGTATTACTTGTCTATATTTTAAATAAATTCAACATATCGATTATTACGCATAGCTAACTTTCAGAGGAAATATTCTATCCTCCTTCCTCGATCACTCAAATAATTATATAATATTCTCTACGGTAGGTTTTTTGATAAAATTTGATAAAATTGATCTCGACGCTCGTCAAAAAGTCGGCCGAGAATGCCAAAACAGTTTAAAAACCGGATCGTCCTTCGAAATTCCATAACTTCTCATATTCATAGGCTCTATTATTCGTTTTAGAATCTCGTTAACGCTGACATGGTTGCGCTTTCGCGCGTACGTTAAGCTCCCAAACGTTGAATATTTACGACGAGCAACGTCACGAACGAGTAACAGCGACACCCGATCGAATACGAATCGTTCGCAAAATTCGAATCGCGGAAAATTGTTCGACGTTAAAGAATTGTTACAATAGGTACGATCGTCTTTAAATGCGTAAGCTGCGTCATCTGCCTAGACTAGCAAGTAAGAATATGCCAGAGAGTAGTATTGGTTTTTTTAATAAAACGTTTGCGTTGTCTTTTATTGCTTTTTTTTTTATATTTCTTATGTCGTTTTCGCGAAAAACTGTCGGGGAAAAACGAAAAGAATTTCCGAACGATCTAATACAATATTAACGGAAATCGTTGTCTATCGACGATTATTCCAACAAGAATTACGCGATACTTCGCGCTTTGACGAATGCCAGCCGACTGGATTCGCATTGCGGAAGAGATAGAAAAGGAAAGGGAGAAGGAAAGAAGAGAAACGAAAGGTAAGGCCGGAGACAAAAATACGAGAAAATCTGGCGCTGCTCGTAGCCGCGCGCACGCTAACGCGAAACAAAAGGGAAGCTTGCTCGTTCGCGTCGAAAGCGCGGCACGCTGCCGGAAAGCAGCGTAACGAGAGGGTAACTTTTAAACGAGAAAAAATGCGTGGAGCGGTCGCTCGCCCTCTTCCTCCCCTGCCCGCCCCCGCGTCGCTCTGGCAGCCGTCGGTTCGCCTAGGCGAGCTTTAATCCGAAGGTAGGACGGTGACGCACGATGACGACGATGACGACGAAAACGAAAACGCGGTGGCACGGTCGCGTGCATGCGCACGAGGAACGTCGCGTCGGCGTCGCTCGCTTGGAGCCTTTCGAAGCGCGACCGAAAGATTAATCAGGATTTATTCTTTTGTATGGAGCGCGTGGCTTTGCGAGGGACGACGAGGCCGACCTACGATGGCGAACCAAGAGAGAGGAAAGGGATGAACCGTGGAAAGAGAGAAGAGGGAAACCAGCTCTCTTTCTTTCACGCACAGACACACACACACAGATAGATAGAGAGAGAGAGAGGGAGGGAAATAAAAGGGAGGGAGGGCGAAGGGAGTAAAAAAGAAGGGTGAAAAAGAGTCGTGCGTGCGTCGAAAAGTGCGAGCGAGAGGGCGAAGAGGGGCCGTAGTGGGGGGGCAAAGAGGCCGCTAAGCCGATGAAACAATAAATTTCGCGGGCATTGGCGTCGATCGAGAGGATGAGCCCGACGTCGACGATCGGCGCTCTTTGTTGGCCGACCTTAAGCCATCCTCCACCACCGTCCCTCTCCACCCCCCACCGAACGTCTTCGTCGCCCTAACCGCGTCTCGAAATCTCTTCGTGACTCGCTCAGACACCGACGTCGACCGATACAATGGCTAATGCTCACCAACGTTTCTGCCGGTTTCCGCGACGGAAACTCGTCCAGGAAACGGGGACTTTAACACCAACGACGTCGTCTCTCTCTCTCTCTCTCTCTCTTCCTATCGCGCTCGCTCGTTCGCCAGCTCCTCGATGACGAGAGACGCGACCATAGTTCCACGTCCACTCGATACTCGGTGCCGCTCGAGTTACCGTGGTCCGTGCTAGTCGAGCAGCGCCGAGGACTTGCGCGAAAGAGAGGACGTACTCGAGAGTCCGGCGGAAAGAATGGCAAGAAGGATGGAGATCAGAGAGAAAGAGATTGGAAGGGAGAGGGCGAAGAAGAGAAGGTTGGAAACAACGAGGTAGCGGACATACGAAAGGAGGGGTGGTAGGTCACGCGATATTCTCTCGATCCTACGTGGTAGGTAAGAGAGAAGATTTGCGGGGAAGAGGGAGAAATGGAGATACAAAAGGCGAAAGGAAGACGAGACGGAATGGAAGAAACGAGGGAGAGGAAGAAGAACGATAAGAAAGAGGAGAAAGAAAGAGGTCGGTCCGAATCGCGCGACGATGATGCGGCGGTATCGACACCAAACCGTCTGGGATTTTAGGAGGGTATTTCGTAGGAACGAGACAACGCGCCGGTGAGTCCGGAACCGACCTTCATGAATTCTGCATCAGCCATGGAGAAGAGAGCGCGTCGAGCCAACCCCGAGAGCGAAACGATTCCCCGCGGAATTTCGTCGATCCTCGCGCGAGCTGCAACGGGGCCGACGACGACGACGGCGACGACGTCGTCGATGACGGTCCGCTTCGTTATTCCGGCGTCGATTTTCTAATGGAGAAGTCGTGTCACTTGTCGATACTTATCGATAATGGACGGTACGCGATATGGAGGTGAAAGTACCAAATGGTATTTGACCCGAATTCTTATGAGGCTGTCGGCGACGTCGCCGTCTTCGAGACGGTTTCGAGGACGAGGACGAGCTTCGGACCAAGAATTTCCTCCTATCGGATGCCCGTGGCGGCCGTTTCTAGGATTCTAAGATGGCGAGTCGAAGTTAGGCGAGTTAGCGTGGTCGTGGCGTCACGAAGAGGACGTGGAAGCGTCACGAAGGTCGAGCGACGCCAGCCACGTGGGACCACTTGCTCCTACCCCGGGCCACCCCCGGTCCGTTTCGAAAAAATAGCTAGCTATGCGCTCGCACGAGCCGGCGCGTCGCGTCGTCGCGAACGACGCCGAGAATGCAGCTATTTTACGATAAATATCCGGCCGATAAGCCCCGCGCAGGATTCCGGCTTGGCTGGGAGCGAAGAGATTTTTATTATTTTTCCTAGGCACGAGAAATTTATGGTTGACGAATGGCCGTTCGACTTTTTGCCGGGAAATAGCTCGTTAATCTTTCGAATTATTCTCGCTTCCAACTTTGCCACGCTTCGGCGATGGCGGACCACGCGAGAGTCTCTCTCTCTCTCTCTCTCTCT
>JAITYT010000528.1:2133045-2148963 GCA_025433975.1 Liostenogaster flavolineata
AGAAGGAAGAAACGAAGGAGGAGGAGGAGAAGAAGAAGATAGACACGTGGACAGACGAGAAGAGTGAGAGGCAATCGAGTGTTCGGTGTCGATAGGTGATCGATCCTCGTCCGAGTCGCTCACGTGGCTCGTCCCTCCGTCCTTCGTGGATGCCGAGGAGGCGTCGAGCGCATGAGGTCGAGTGCCGCGACGAGGCTCGAGAGCGAGGCGCGACGTCGACGGTGAACGGGGCTTCGTACGGCGTCGACGACGACGCCGCGTTTCGTTGATGCCACGCTCGGGAGGCGAGGGATGACGGTGCGCTGCGTCGACCTGCCTTTCGAGTTGTTCGAGGACGATTAGCGAAGGGGACGACCTCGAACACGCGCGACGTCATCGACAACGTCGCCACGACGACCAAGACGAGGACGCTGACAAAAACGACGACAGAAACGACGACGGCGACGATAACGGAGACGAGGACGACGACGACGACGACGACGACGACGACGACGGCGGTGTTGGCAGTGGCTAAAACGACGAGAAGAAAGACGAGGACAAAAACGAAGACGAGAAGGAGGAACGCAACGCGGGAACAACGAGGTGCAAGCTCGTGTCTCGTGATTCTTCTTCGTTGGACTACTGGGATCCGCAAACACGCGGAATCAAACAGGCAGCGTGGAGCGCTCGGCGATCGTGTGGCCGCGCGCCGCGGACCTCTATCTCTATCAGCCAGGTATGGACAGTGTTCGGAGTGCTCGAGGAAAGTTAACGATGTTGAATCTTTGGGTCCACGTTGATTGAGATTCGAAGAGGCTTCTTCGCGATCGTCAACGTGGACAGGTTAAGAATATAAATTTTTCTCCAATGACGTTTTACGTTCGGTAGGGAGCAATTCGTGAATCGGGGTCTTTGTCTCCGTCAGTCGAGTATGGACAGTGTTTGAAATGTCTGGAAATCGTTCGGAGTGCTCGAGGAAAATTAACGTATATCCTGCGGAGAAATATTGAATTTACGATGGAGTATCAAACAGGTTGCTTCACGATCGTCCGATTCTGAACGAAGAAGGTTTTTTTTTTTCATTTTAATTAACGTCATCGTAAATTTGGCAAGATGCGATTCGTTAGACGAAACTGCTATATCTATCAAGCTCGCATGGACTGTGATTTAAATGTTTAAAATTCGAAAAAAAATGTTGGAAACCCAAGTCCAACGTAAAGATTGTGATCGGTTCGATGTATTATAAAAAGCTAACGATGCCAAACGATTAGCGCCGTTCTTCGATCCGTTGGTTCGACCGAACGACGGTACGTAAACGTTAGCGTTGCCGGCTGGTTGAAAAGAGCGGTAAATTATTAACGTCGTCGTCGTACTGCTTTGTGCAATTCTTTTCTTTTTGTAGCGACAGAGTCGTCGTGGCGCGCCATATTGTACGGCGAAGTTTAATCGTTGCACAGGAAAGGCGATTCCACGCGACCGAAATTCATTGTCGCGTTTAGAAGAGGGGGTTGTTTCGTGCCGTGCCTACTTCGCGGTGTTAATTGATGCTCCCGTTAAATGGAAAAAATGAAGAGCCAGGTCGAGCAACGTCACCTGCACCGCCACGAAACGACGAACGGACCGACGCGAAGGAGCCGACGTCGCTCTCGATTTGACGCGCTTTCGACGACCCTTCGAGAGAATCACGACGAATCGATCGAGCGACCCTCCGTTTAAATCCGTTTCCACGTCGAAGCGCGACGTTAATTCGTTCCATTGGCTCTCGAAAAATCGCCATTCCTTCCATCGGCGACTTTCACCAGTACGACTGGAGAAGAATCGCTCGAGGCAAGTTGTTCCTTCTTGCCCGGGAGCGACGATTTTTTAATATTTTTTAATATAAAGCGAGCATCGTTACCGCTCGCTTATACGATTTCGCATGATGGCGCGTGCTTTCAAAAAGAAAGAAAGAAAGAAAGAAAGAAAGAAATAAAAAAATATAGAAGAAGACGAGGAAAAAGTTCTTACGGTATGCCAGGCTATTCTTCAGACCGCGAGCTTTCGCCGCTTCGCGGGTGCATTCTTGCAGTACCGCGGCCTCCACCGGAGAGCATATTCCAACTATGCTCAATAGGATTCATATCCGGCGACAAAGGACGCGCTATTTTTCCGTGACATCGCGCCGCTTTTAACATTTTCGTACGGAATGTATCTAGAGGTGGGGGACGAGGGTTAGCGGGAGGAGCGCGTCGCTTACCTGCCTTGCCTCGATGACGTATCCGTCGTTTATGCCGCGACGGCGTAACGCGATTACGGGGATGCTCTTCCCTCCTTTCGCCATACACTCACGGACGTACTTTCGCCGCATTCGTGTGCGTTCGCGTAACGCGCCTTGTTATTATAAATTCCAACGCGACGAGAAGATATCCCTGATATTGGCCGAGCAGTCGATATTTCTATTAAGCGTGAAAGCATCGTTGGAATAGTCGTCGTTCGATATTACTTCGGCGAGTGTCGTCGTTGAATATCAACGCCAGCGGAATATTGCTTTATTTCGTTGACATCCTTCTGACCTAATTATCCGCCTCGAGGTGGTTAAAGTCGTCGACGACGATCTCGCCACGAAGTCGAACGATTTCGACCTCTCGTGAATCCATTTGAAAACGTTCTCCCCTCGCGTGTGCCCGACGCTCTCGGCAAGATGTCGTCGTCTTACGCGACCCAATGGATTTCGCTGAAACGTATCCGCGTTCCTTTAATCTCTCTTTCTCTCTGGAAATTTTCCAAGCTTTAATTTCCACGTAATTTTCAACTTCACCCGTTTAAAGCATGCATTTTTCGACGCCGAGTCCGCGCGTGTAATAGAATTTGAATTCGTCTTTGCATTAAAATCTGTCTATTTTTCATTCGTAATTTACCGAGGCAATTAGCAAGGATCGATTTTAATTCGATTTACGATAATCGATCGGTGAGCGGGTCACGACTAAGCGCTTACGAATTTTTCACGTCGTTGACGCGTCTTTTTAAAAATCGCTCGCTCGGTTCTTTTCTCTTTTCGAGGCGATCGCCATCGAGGCTCCAACGCGGTAGGCCTCGCCTCGATGACATGCAAATTTAACTTCATTTTTTATCTCGAAACCTCGATGGTTCCATCAGGCAGGACGCGTATGGACCGCGTATGAATTAGTAAACATCCGTCATCGGACTCGCGCGGCCCCGACGTAGCGGCATTAATAAACTCGATCGACCGTGCGACTTAAATAGTTCAAAGTCGTCCTTTGGAAAAACTTCGTAGGCGCTTTTCGATAATCGGAATTTATTTTCACGCCACTCCTCGCGCCACTGGCCGCATTTTATACTTATTTCTTCTCGCTGCTCGAGCGTGAACGGCGGGGATACTGTGCGGTCGCGACGCGAGGACGTCACGAATACGTGCTTCGGGTAGTTATTTTACGATCTTGTAAACCCGTAAAATCTCACGCCAACTTACATTCTACGGTTATCTACTTTATTGCATTTTCTAAGCGATTTGTCATAACGCGGTTGTACGTCCGCGTCTTTATCGATGCTTCCGCATGAACTATAAGACGTCGTCCCGATAATTTCCTCCCTGATAAATTTCTATCGTCCCACTCGCTTTTTTCAATAATTTTACAAGATGGCAAAGTAAAATCACGACGATACAGTGCGTACACGAGACGACTTCCTAAAAGATTTTCCTACAATCGACACGACTTTCGAGCACAAGAATTTCATTCAACGTATTTGCACATAAGAAAGTGTACTATTCTCTTTGTTTCGGTCAAAGGATTAAATTTTCTCGTAAGCGTGAGCGAGCAAGAATTCGTCCCGGATAATCTCCGATCTTTCCAAGCCACGCGAACGCGCGTATCGACTCGGGCGTAAAGGCAGCTTCGTCTCGTCGTTCGTTAAGAATCCGCTCGACCGCGGTGGAGAGGGTAATTCCCCGCGTCTCGTCTCGACGAGTAGGCGAAATTACGAAACGCATTGGAGAATTTTCGAGAGACACGACAGTGGAAGCGGAGGAAGGAAGGAAGGAAGGAAGGATCTCGCGAGAAGGAAGAAGGCCGATTAAATTTTTCGCATTTTCGTGGTAGCGTAGGGTAGTATGGCCGGTGCCACTTGAGTTTTGGTTTTGGCAGCGCTTCCAAGAGCTGTGTTTCTCCCCTGTATTTGCAATCGAGGCAGGTTACAGCCTGACCCGAATCCTTAAGCCAGACCACGGTCACGGGATGCCCCGACGGGCAGGCACGTAGTAACCTACACGCCAGCCTGTGCCAGGAGCGTCTTCCTTCCTTCCTCCCCCACCTCCTCC
This sequence comes from Liostenogaster flavolineata, assembly GCA_025433975.1. Lineage (NCBI taxonomy): Eukaryota > Metazoa > Arthropoda > Insecta > Hymenoptera > Vespidae > Liostenogaster > Liostenogaster flavolineata. Next base: position 2,137,340 of record JAITYT010000528.1, read on the forward strand.
CCCTCCTATTCCTTTCTTTCTCTCGACCATCGTCTAAAACTTTCCTCCTAACCGACTCTAGCATTCGACTTTTCGAGCAGAGATCCCTTCGATATCGCATCGTCCGTACGCGACGTTATAACGGTCCAAGGTTGTCATCGAAGTTTCGACGATCAAGCGACAACGTCTACTTAACACGCGCGATCGTCCACGTAACCGTTCGGCGTTACGGAGTTCATGACATTCGCTCTAACCTTCGAAATAGAGTGGACCATGCGACGAGACACTCGTCGATGTCGTCATCGACGTCGTCGCTGATTTACGAAGCACAGAAATCTCGAGTGACCCATCCTTGGCGACGGCTACGTTTCAGCCGTTGCCATTGGCATACGTTTAAACCCGGAGCGCTTGGAAGCACGCAATCATCGCCGTGGCGCACGATGACGGACACTCATTTCCATTCGAAGAAGGACGCCACGGACGGACCGACGGACGGTCACGACGATCTCGTTTCGTCGTCCGAGTTGGCCAGGACAGCGTTGGGTAGCCTGCCTCTAGTCCCTTATCACGCGGCATTCCCGTATAACACCCTCGGGGATTCCTTAGTATTCCGGATGCATTTCGAACGCGATGTTGGTAAAGAGTCGCACTTGTTGGCATCGAGGGACCGGGGGGACATTGGACGTGGGACACGGAGGAAAGCCCGGGCAGAGAGGCAACCCGGTACGGCTGGTGCGAGCATCGTACTCCGAGGGACACTGCAAAGCGAAGTGAGTGCACGGTGGTCAGCCCTGGGAGGATCCCTCGGGAGATTTCTGGACCGCAGTCCTAAATCAGGTTTCATTCCCCGGTGGGTCTCCAACTCCTCGGTCCTTCTACCACCTACGTACCGGCTACTAACACCTAGCGATACCCAACACCCACCGAACGACCCAGCCACGCTACCATTCCTTTCTTCTCCTCCTCCTTCTCCCTCTTCTTCTTCTTCTTCTTCTTCATCCTCGTTCTTCAGCTCGCTATTTTTTTTCTCCATTTTTTTTTACCGCGAGCGGCAATTTTCTCCTACGTGCCGGATGACGTCGATCTCGCAGCTGAAAAATAACGAACCGGAATGAGAAAATACTGGGACGACGAAGGCTGAACGTCGATTCGTCCCCTCCTTGCGATTCAATTTTTTGAAATGCATCGAAGGAAAGATTGCCATCCAGCGCGGCTGTGCTATATCCGCCGGAAGGGGACCGTCGGCGTTATCGTCTCGCTCGTGAACGTGCTAAGTCGAAGGTAACGAGACGACGACGACGACGACGACGACGACGACGACGAGACGGCTGGCGCGCCAAAGAGGGAGACGATCGTTCGACCGAGAGATCCGCGCTGCTAGGCGTGTGCATTATCGCGAACGATATCTCCCTCAGCCAGGCAGAGCTTTACACAAGCACGCACATGCTCACGATTTACACGTCGTGACTGTTCGACCGCGTTACACGTCTACCGATGCGCGTTTCACGAGAGATACGGCCCTCGTGCGTACACGCGCCGATATCGCGCCGGACCGAAGAACAGAGCTAGAAAAAGTCGGATTTGGCTGACGGTCGATAGTAGTTCATAATCCATTCCAAAAGCCCATCCAGACGAACAGACGAGCGTCGAGGTAGAAACGAGTAAGTCGGGGGTATTCGAGTGTCGCATGGCATTGGACCGCACCTGTTCGACTTGGACGCGACACAGGATTCGATTTATCGCGATCTTGCGGTTACGAGCACGTAGTCGGATTTTACTGGTGGTTGATGGTAGGTTCATGATCGAGTAAGCGCAATGGGAGAAAGAGATCGCAGCGTTTTCCTCCGGCTCGTTTTTCGTCGTTCTTCCGTATGCAACACGGCGGTACCGAGGACGACTCGGCACAGCGCGCGTCACGCCCATAAACATAGATCAAACTCAACAATGGGCCGCCGGTAAACGTATTGACATTTTATACTTCCCAGCCGTGCTCTGTTGACTGCTTGCCTCCGCGGCCGTCGCTACGTTACTCAAACTGCAATACCGGAACAAACTGCAGGATGCGCCGTTCTCTTCTTCTCTCGATACTACGGGCGACGGCATGCTAATGGACGAGAACGATACGCCATCGTTCCCCTTTCTCTCCCTTTGCCCTCTCTCTCTCTCTCTCTCTCTCTCCGCGATGGAACGTTTATGAATGGAGCATGATCGAGGCAGGCGATGTACCGCGAGATGGCGCGATTTAATGGAACATCGTGAAGCAAGGAACGATCGCTTTGACGATCCTATATCGGGTGCATATGAAAAATGCATTACGAGGTTGGTCGAGTCGTAGAGGAGTGCGCGCACGCATCGAAATGCGATACGCGGTGCGACGTCGATCGTAAATGGAGGAAAGCGTGAATCGAAGAACGCCGCTGTCCCGAAGCGTTGCTCGGCATACGTACAATATTTGCGTGCGTGCGTCCGCCCTAATGACGCTTCGATCGAACGCCCGATAGAGCTAACCCTTTCGTTGGTATTTAACGCGCCAGTTGTCGCGGTTAAGTGGTTTATTTGCACTGTCACTCGCACCGAACGACTTCGAAGAGTATTTTGCCGCGCGATTGCACGTTCGTACGTCGAAGAAAACGTCAGATATTCCTTGCCTCTTTCGGATCGCGATTCCATAGGGCCGCCCTCGCGTCGTGAATAATTCGGATACGTCGTAAAGATTAGAAGAGTCGAACGGCTAGCGCGGAGTTTATAAATCCTTAAGATTGGCGCGAAATATCGAGCGTCGTTCCGCGCTACGTGCCACGCCGGCAAAATCATTTTTATCGCGTATATATCGAAAATCGATAAAACGTTTCCCCGAGTAGAAAGTTCTGGTAAGCGTTGGAAATTCTATACTAAAGTTAAATTGGATCGTATTAGGTTGCCGGACGTGGAACATCTTAAATCAAAGGAGCACCGCACCGAGACTCTCGATATTTTTGACAGTTTTACGACGGCGATGTGGAACGCGAAGGTACGCTAAATATTCGTAGATTAGACAGACGGTGTGAGACAACGACGCGAGCTCGAGCGGCAGCCACCCTTTTCTTAATTCGATTCGAAATCGTACGGCCGATATTACTGGGTTAATACGAGAACGAGAGTCCTCCTGCGTGGCGAAACTCCGCGCGGAATTATGTTACCGGAACAGGCATGTCTGAGCGTAACGCTTCGTTCCACTTAACGGAGTGCAATATTAAAGCGAGTAGATGCGGTTCGCGTATGGTCAGACGCGACGCGTAACTCGAGCCGCGCGTATCTTCCCTTACGTTCCTTTTTCTTTTTTCCTCCGCTTATCTAGTGCATCGTTACGATACGTTTTGCGCGATCTCGAATCTCGTCGTTCGGAAACGAGACGATGGCATCTACTCGCCATCTATCGTTAGGACAGAATCGGACGTGACGTAAATGCCCAGCGATACAACGCGAAGTCGATCTTCAATCGTTTTGCGTATGCACGTAGGAAAGTTTAAATCGTTCGCGAGTAAGACTCGACTGGCACGTTTACTGTAACTCGGCTTTAAATCGTGAAATTGCAGAATCTCGAAGCGGCGCGCGGAATAAGAAGTAACTCCCTACACCGCGAGGGTTAAACATTTATCGTAGTCACGCGCGTGCTTTAATTTATACAGGACTTCGAGCGTAGCTTTATTTCACTGCTAACCTTAATTTTAAAATAATGAGATACCACGACGTTATCCGACTTTTCTATTTCGTTTTAGGTAGATGTCCTTTAAGGAAACGTGAACGGCTCTTTAATTACTTCTGCTCGGAAAGATACGACGGAATAAAGCGAAACTGCGCGTTTACGTGCGCCCCCTCGGCTCCGTGCTAAGCGAATATGCTCGATCGAAAATTATTTTCATCGAATATTTTCCACGCGATTTATGCGTTACCACGATCTATGTAAAAAGTATTGGCGCGATGAAGGTTCGATCGTCGCTGTCGCCGAGAAACGGCCTTTTCGTTGTCTCTTTAAGCGGCGATTCTTTACTCCGCGTACCAACGCAATATTTTATTCTTTACCTCGCAACATCGAGTACACCGAAAGGGTGGATTCTACGAGAAGAAGAGTCGAAGCGTCAGGATGGTACGAAGAGAGGCTAAAGGAGACACTCATCCGCGCGGAGCGGCGCGAGGTTCCGCTCTCTCACATCAAAAGCAATTTATACGATTATATGCATGGCGCCTTCGATGCACCTTAATCAAATAAGCCGTGCCAAGTCGGCGGCGGTGGTACGCTACGAGTACCAGGGCGAGGACGAAGAAGAGGACAAGGAGACGAGACGAGACGAGGAGAGACATCGAAGACGCTTCGAATCGACGTACTTTGAAACGCACCGCCTGGAAAATTCCTCTCTCGCTTGATCCCGAGGAGCGTGCGTACACAACGAGGAAAACAGATTGCGTGCGTCGCCGGTACGACGTCTTCGAAAGAATGGAAATTCTCCATTTGCAAGTTTTCCCGTCCTACCATTTGCATGGCGAGAACGACGAGACGATACGAAAGGAACGAAGTGACGCTGGAGGGGCCGAGGGTGAAGGGGGTGGGAGAAACTACGAAGATTCTCTCATATCGGACCGTCTCTTCGCGAAATCACGCTATCGTCGGCGATGTAACGCGCGTGTTATAGCATATTTATACGAAATAAGTGTCGTGTGTGTGTGTGTGTGCCTCTGTGTATCGAGGTGGAGGAGTCGCGCGTGAAAATAAGCCATTGATATTTAAAGCATAACCCTTTCGCGACCACGGCGTACCTCGAAGCACGAAACGCCTGCGCCGTCGTGTACGTGCGTTCGAACCGAGAGGGTTTAAACGCCATATTTCATCGTATCGCGTAACTATACGTTGTTTATCGACGATTGCAATGGCCGGCGTCTATTAACACGTCTATAAACGGCGGTAAGCGTCCTTTATTTTCTAGGTAAATACGAAAACGGCGCGGCGAAACGACGCGAGAAAAATATCGTTAGTTAGGTCGTCACGCGGCGCGGTTTACGTTTTAAATTTTACAAGCGCGACGATCCAGGCGTCGTCCGTCCACCGGTGATAACGAAATTTATAGGATATTATCGTCGAATTTAGTCCGACGGAATGAGCGATTAAGTTATGTTCCGTGTCCTCCATTGGAGAACTTCGCCGGAGATAATTTATCCTTCTTTCCTCGGGATAATTAAATTCGATATCGTTTCGCTCTTTCGATAGCGATGTGACAATTTTTTATCTTTTTTTATACTAGTAGGCTTTCTCGGTTGCGGTCGAGGGAGGGAGGGTGGTGGCGGTTAAATTCAAGCATCGAAATAAAAGTAAACGTGCTTGTAATCGACCTTCGTGCTTTTTGCTCTAATCAAGATCGTCTTGAAAAGCGCCTTTTTTTCTACAAATTTTCAACTTCGACCCCTCTGCGACTTTATTTCTTAGAGATAATCTTTCATATTGCAGAAGCTTACTCGACCCTCTATCTTCGCTCTTCAAAAACATTCGTAACGAACGATGCGAAGAAGCGTTTTGCTGGAAGCGACTAAAATTGTCCGTGGTAGGAAGGGGCTAAACGTGGCTCATCTCGTGGCTAGTTTCATTTTGAATTTTTCACACAATGTACGCGTAACGCGCGTCGAAACTTCTCGAGGCCACGGAAATCATTCGATCCGCGTTTTTGCTTGCGGAAGGACGACGAACGACGCGAATGTTTACTGAAATGACGAACGGCATCGCTATTATCGAAGCGACGATATTGCCAATACACCGAGCTACGATCCTCATTGTTGTTATTCCACTGGCATAGTTGATCTATTGGCATGATGAAATCGTCAGTACCTAGCCTCTCACTCACGCAATACTACGCGTAATTTGGTCGGTGCAAGGAGACATCGTCCGTTCGAAAAAACCAATCATCGACACGATATCGAGACGAGATTCCAATGGTGACTCGAGTCAACGACTCTTTACCTTGCATATTATTTCACGCTGAAAGAAAGAGGAAGAGAGAATTGCCGATCCTTTAATTCTAAGCATATATTTAAGTTTCCAGAAACTAGATCGTCTCAATTCTTCGTATCGTGTTACTATAATTCCTCGAAGCTATAGCCAGAATCGAGCCTCGTAAGCCTATGATCTCGTCGTATCGTATCTCACGTTCGTATAAATAATAATTGCAATTTTGCAATCAGGTATTCCAACGCTTATAAAGTAAATCTTTAATTTGTAAATGAAATCCGACGCGATAGAAGTTTATTCGAAGGTAGAATAGAGTGACCCAGCTGTGAACATCCAAATTTGTCATTCAAAATTGTTGTGTCAAGACCAACGCCTAAAGTCGTAGCACTTCTCGGTTACAACGTGATTTTCGTCGCATAATATTTAGGTGAAACCGTATCGCGAGTCGTTACATCGACGAGTCGTCTGGAGAAGTCGGTGCTACGTAGGCAAGTACCACTGAGCGATCGCAGTCGATGCGCGAGATCCCGTCGCCAAGCTCGCGTGGCGGCCCTTCGTTCGCGACTCGAGGATTAATGCCGGCGAACGCCCGACTGTAACGAAAACTAAAGACATTGTCAAAATGGGGTTACGCGTATATCGTGGCAACGCAATCGAATTATCGAGGCGGTAGCACGAGCCTAGGGAAATCATCGAGTACGTTGAACAACGAAACTTCGCGTTTCGACAAATTCGAGCCGCTACCGCGTTCGTTCGTCTTTACTATATCACCGAGTCTCGCTGGCGTCTAACTTCGCGGCGTACGTACGATATTTCAAGAACGATAAACCTAGGTTCGAATTACGAGACGAGGAGACGTCGAGGCGAGAGAGGAGGACCGACAGCGAAGCGGCAGGACGACGGCCGCTGCGAGGGGAGACGAGGAGACCTTCGGCGATAAATTAGTGGCGGGGATTCGTCGGGGGTGACCACGAGCCCCAGATATATCATTAGGGGCCATTTATCGCGGCAAACCCCATAAATAAGGACGGAGAGGCCGTAAAATTGTGACACCGGCAGGTGACGGGGAAAAGTTTTCGTAGCACCGTTCAGCCGTTCACGTCGGATCCGTTTACGCCGCTCGTGGAAAATGTTTTCGAATACCGCAAGTTGGAATAGGCTGCCGTCGACGTTGGAAACGGTGCCAAAATCTCAAGAGAAACACGGCCGCGCTCTCTCCTGCCCCTCTTTTGGCTGCGGCGTATCCTTCCTTTCCGTGGATCCCTTGGTGTCCCTCGCTCGCTTTGTTATGTTAATTGTTTCAAACTCCGGGCATCATCGCTACGTTTATTTTCCATTCTCGTCGCCTTCCTTCCTCCCTTCCTCCCTCCCTCGCGGCATCCTTGCCGTCTCGCACATGCTCGCACCTTTCGAACGCGCCAGCCTTGGCCTTCTCGTTTCTATTTACGGCTTGCTTTTGCGGAAAAGCGGAAGGCACAACGACATCTCCACGTCATCTTTCGCGCCTTTCAGCCGGATAAACGGACGAATTTTCGCCCGAAATCGTAATGTCCTCCTTCCCTTGACATAGGCGCGCATCGATCGCTATACGCCGGACGTCGTTGGAACTTTCATAACGTTGGCCGTATGCTGAACGTCACGCTCTCTTGGACGCTAAAGAACGTCAAAGGATTACTCCGGCGAGGACTCTCCGCGCGGATCGCATTAACGTACCGCGTTTTACGAATTATAAAGGACCTTTTTTCCCCTCTCGCTTCTTCTTCGTCTCGGCCTCGTCGCGACTGGCGACCCACGAGTTTTACCGCGTTAATTTCCTCCCTCGAAAATCTCCCGTGATTCTCCATCCTGCGCCTCTGATGGTACGTTCCTACGAATTTAAAACGTCCATCGATTTGTCCTTCGTCGAACGTGAATTCAACGGCATCGTCGATCTTCAGCGGCTCAAGGTCGACGGACGACTATCGACGATCGCGGAGAACTAATTACGCTAAAACCATGCGAGCTAAGTCGTCGAGAAAACGAGAGGGACGAGGTGTAGGGGGTGAGCCCACGCTCACGTACGTAATTAAAATAATGTACGCTAAGCTCGCGAGAAAAGTAAGAAAGAACGCCAAGTATCAGGGCAAACTCGAGTTCGTCCTGACGCCACGCTACTCTTCTTCTTCTTCCATCTTTCTTCCTCTCTCTTCCTCCCAGCACAGTCCATCGTTGCGTCGACCCTCTTTGCTCCGACTACCAAGCAGTCATCCTCCATTCTGGCTGCTCGCTCAGTGCGACGCGGCGGAGGCGTTAGCGGTGGCGTCGTCGTCGTCGCCGTCGCTTCGTATATTTTAATGCCAGCCTGGCGGAATGCAGTGAAAACTGTTATTACAGTTTTAATTAAACGAAAATTATATCATTTCATACATTCTTGATGCGAGCACGGCCGCGCTCGGCCGCGTTGACGCGTTCAACGTAGCCAGCGCGCGTCACTCCTGCATCTACCCTTTCTAATTGCCCATCTAGTCGCCCTATAAATCGACCGAATCGTCCATTTTTAGCGGATCTTTGTCTTCTCTTTTTCCTCGAATATTTCGTGAAAATCCTTTTAAATGTCGAATAATTGTTTATCCACTCATTATTTACTCATGGTCTACAAGTTGCGTACTTGTTCTTGCCCATTTACGCGTACAACCGACTTCTCTCTGTTTTCAGCACGTCTTCTACTTCTCTTCTTTCCGCTAGCTTTAAAATAACGTGGAAATCTTCTTAAACGTTGGATAATTGGTCGTCTACTCATTGTTTACTCATCGTCTACTCGTACTTAAGGTTGCTCGATCCTTATCCGAGTTTTACGAGAAAGAAGCGGAGCACGGCGACTGAGACGTCGCAATCGACTCTCCGACGGTCGATCCGGTCACTCGCCCAAGTTTACACTGACGATTACACTCACGGAAGTTCGTACTTTACGACCGGACGTAACGCGAACGAATCGCCGTCGCTCCTCTCGGAAAGAACGTCCACTCGTCCAGGGCAAACGCGAGAGCCTCGCCGATTTTTGAACGAATTTCAATCCGTACGTAGGCAAAATGGTCTGGCGCGTGGCACGCGGAGTTCGCTCGGTATTTATGTTGCGGCGATAAATTCAACGAACGTCCCGGAAGGAGGTTAGAAATACGCGATATCGTTTTCGTATGCGTGATGTTTTTCTTTTTATTTTCTTTTATTATTTAAGAGGGATGGTCGCGAATGCGATATTTCCTAGTTTGCCGAACTACGACTGAACATTGTGCCGATAAAACAACGACATCGCGATCCTATTTGCTCTCAGGTGTAATCGCGCAACACGGAATTTCCTGGATCTTTCCTTCGACGACTGAGCGCCACCCGAGGACAATGACGAACGATCGCAATTCTCGCGAACGACGTGGGATAACGTTCGCGACATCGTCGATATTTTTCGCGAGGTATCGAAAGAAGGAACGGTGTTCGATAGCGCGAACGACGATTCGTCCTCGTCGAGGCGAGGTCTCCTCTCTCCTAACCATTCGGCATGGATTCTAGGTTTAAGCGATGTTCGAGTGATCACGAATTTCGTAGAACGTGGAGCAAGGATCGTTGGAGCTCATCGATGCGGCCGTCTCATTAATACGGATCGCGGTGCTTTTTCGGCGAAATCGTGTCTTAATTTGAAAGCTCCGAAACGCTGGTGTACAGGCTTGGTAAGGTGTGGTGTTCGGTCAGCCGGTTTCTCTGGTTATCCTTGGTAAGGTTAGGCTCTGCCCTCTCTCGCTCTCTCTTTATAGCTCTTTCTCTCTCTCTCTCTCTCTCTCTCTCTCTCTCTCTTGGGAAAGAGGAACGTGAGAGCGCCCGAGGGAGTGAGCGAGACGGAGATAGTCAGAGAACATCGCCTTTGGCCTTTCCTGTAAGGGGTGACCACAGGATCTCGGGTTGGCTATCGACGTTGCTTGGGTTCCGCTGTTCCTAGCGCAGGGTCAAGAGAGATGGAGATAGAAGCCAGAGAGCGAGAGAGAGAGAGAGAGAGAGAGGCAAGAGAAGACGAGGCTTGCTTGGTAGTCTGGTGTTGGATAACGGACGGCCTGGCTAACACCAAAGATGTCAGCACAGCATAATATTATCCTGGATGCCCTCCAGTTCGGAATTTACTCCGAGATGCATAAGCCAGCGGTTAAGCTAATATCGGCGATGTCTCGACCTCCGTATCCCGGAAATAGTTCATCCGCGCGGTACCTCGAATCTCAATCGCCATACCTGCGAAAGACGTTCGATATGCTTTCGGCCTGCGCCTTGACAACTCGCTTTTCTCGCGAGGATCGGAACAAAGCTCCGTCGAACGTTCTAAATCCCTCGTACTCATCGAATCGACACGTTTCCGTTTCCACGACTTGGAAAATTAGGACGTTATCGTCAGCATGCACTCCAAACTGTTCGAAAGAGTTTGGACTGGATTGTCGACTTGGTTGCTTTCAATCAAATTTTGTGGCTTCTAGGACTGATCTTTTCTCATAACTAAAACAATGCCCTGTCGTGTAACGCTCTAAATCCCCCGTCCCTTGGTAAATTTTTGTCGTCGAATCAAAATATTTGCAATTCTTAAAATTAATTAGGACGTCAACGTCAACGTCAACGACCAGAGCGTACTCGAGAAAGCCCAAAAGATTCTGAACTGGACTGTCGAATTCGTAGCTTTCAATAAAATGATGTGACCCTCAGAACCGATTTTCTTACCTCTGTCCCTGGAGGGTAAGAAAAAAACCCTTTCGTTGAACGTTCAAACCCTATCGCACTCGATGAATTCTTGTCGTTCGATTCTACGTGGACGATTCCACATAGACATCGGACGTCCAAAATGAATTCGAAGCAAGTCCAGGCTTCGAAGTCCAAAGACTTTCAGGATCGGTTCACTTGGAACTTCGAACGCGAATGGTTAACGTAAATATCCGTTTATCCGCGCGCGGCCGCTTTCACTCGAAGCAACGTGCTCGACGTTCGACGCTCATCGCGCGAAGAAGAGACGTTTGGTAAATTGCCAAATCGATATTAATTGCATCTAGTATACCGATCGACTCGAACGAACGTCGTAACTGTCTCGCGGATCGCGTTGCTCTCGAAGCGACGAGTGAAGCACTTCCTCTCTCTCTCCTCTCTCGCCTCCTCCTTCGTCACTCTCTCGCGATATCGTCGCGACGCGGAGGTGGCAGATTTGAAACGAACGTGTGCCGGATAAAAGTGCGAATTATAGAAAGGCGAGAACGCGGGTTTGTTTCGAGGGAACGTGTCATTCCGCGAGGGTCTGCGCGCGCCGTAATATCTCGCCCGTGGTTCAATGGAATGGACCGAAACAAAGGGACCACCGAGGAAAATAATGCGGACGTTCGGTGGGGCCGCGGAGGCAGGGGCGCCGGCGACGGAGATAGAGAAAAAGAGAGACGGAGAGACGCGGTCGCTCGGTTATGATCGCGATGGTCGACCTTTGCGAGCAACACGGCCGGAGTCGGTGCTGCATTGGTAAGCGTGGATCGACGCGCAAGGCTGCTGTCCACGAGGATGGCAACGCCGCCGGAAACAATGTGGAGAAATAAAATAAAGCTTAAGTCGCGAACGAGGGAAAAGAAAAAGGGTGAAAAGGGCGAGAGAGAGGGAGGGAGTGAGAGAGAGAGAGAGAGAGAGA
>JAITYT010000528.1:2157971-2181636 GCA_025433975.1 Liostenogaster flavolineata
GCTTTAAAATATTTACGAACGATCGTCTTGTTTCCCCGATTTCCTTGTCTTATTTCAAATTCACTTTCATCGCTTTACAGCTGCGCGTTACGTATTTATCTCGATTAAAATTAATGCATCATCGCGAAGCTATCAAGTATAACTCGCTACTCTGTACTTTAATCATGCCGCGCCTTGATCATCCTTAAAGCATTCTGTCAGTGCAATCGTGCTTTGAGTATCGTTCCTCGACAGGGCGTTTACATTAAAGAGACTTTAAACGCGAGAATGGAAAAACGAAGCTTCTTGAATTTAAGTAATAATTTCTACTTCGCATCCGTTTCCTTACGGATACAAGGACACTCGAGTGGGTTGACTTACAAACGAATATCTTCGTCTTTCCCAACGATACGAGAGAACATCGAAGAAAGTTTGCCCCTAAGGGGCAAAGAAACCAATTTCTACAAGGTCGAGTTTTTCAAAATTCGAACATCATTGATTCGATCCCGATTCAGTCCCGATGCTGTGATACGTCACTACGAGTTCATAAGTTTCCATTACGATCTTTCGTTTCACCACGCAGACGCGCGTTACGTGGACGCATAAATTTCTCACCTTCGAGAGAAAAACGTAGTCGATCGTAAACTGGATGGAAACGATCGTGGCTGGATCGAACGTTGATACGATGTTATACGACGACGACGACGCGAACGACTGTGACGACTACGACCACGGCGACGAAGGAACGAGAGGAAGGAACGAGAAAGTCACGTTCCACTCTAATTGTAAGTACACGAATGGGGTACGTGCCTTTCGTAACGCGGGGATAGGGTAGATAGGATCGCCGTAGATTCGAGAATTAAAAAGGTTAAGCGAGTAATATCACGTCACCGAAGGATAAAAGGTGAGATAGGTGCAGCGGAACGAGGCCACTCGGGCATCCAGTGACCAGGTTGAATCGGTTCGCATGGCGTTAAGACAGCGCCGACCTTCCGGCCGTCGAAGAGATTAAATGGATAGGTAGGTGGGTAGGTTGGATGTTAGGTAGACCACTCGACTGTAACTGAAAGAACGGAGAGCGAAGGAAGCGTAGTCGTCTCTCCACTTGTCGTTGGGAGAGCGGAACGGTCAAAGGGACGACAAAGACGCTGCGAGAACCTTCCATCGCGAATTAAAGGCGACGAGAGCGTCGATGTGGCCGCGCGGCGCTCCTCGCTTGCCTCCAGTTCGCCTTTAATGTCTCTCAGTGGGTAATGCAGCCGGCGATGATCGAACGTGGCCGAAGGTTCGCTCGACGTCGCTTCGTCTTCTTTCACGACGTCTTCCGTCGTCGTCTTTCTCGATTTCGTGTCAATGGACGATCGATGCTCGGAGCGACGATCGCCCGAGAGATCGTTTCTATCCAATTTGACGCCCGTGGCCGGCCAAAATTCTCGCTCGAGCGTACTCGATTTTCTCTAACGGCGTTTACGCACGGAATCGCGAATTTGCGAGGGACGACCGGCGACGATCGATGTAATACGGAACGACGACGATATTCTCGGCTTGGCTCGCGCTATCATCCTCGTCGATACGCCTTTGACTCGGGAACGAGGGAACGAGAAAGGAAAAAAAGATCGAGAGGGAGAATAATGGACGATATTCCGCCGTGAGCGAGAGAGAAAGAGAGAAGAAGGAGAAGAGGCCGAAAGAGGAAGAAGGAGACCACGCGGCTTCCTCTTTAACGAGAAGAGCGAGGAAGTATGCTCGAGAGAGAGAGAGAGAGAGAGAGAGAGAGAGAGATACTCTCGTCCACGTCCCGTGGGGTAGGTTGCTGCCGCGTATACTCCCCATCTCCTTTCGGAACACCGCTAGATGAAACGAGATGAAACAGCCGCGTAACGGGAATGGGACGAGGCGTGTTGCTTCGAATAAGAGACAGATCTATAGTAGGGACTCGCGGAGGAGGAGGAGGGAGAAAAGCAAGCGAGCTAGCGAGCTAGGCTGCTTGGCAGGCTGGCTTGGCTTGACTTGGCAGGCAGGCAGGCAAGCAAGCAGGCAAGCAAGCAAGCAAGCAAGCAGGCAGCGAAACGTTACCTATAGTGGTAGGCCGTGGCTGTATTGATCAAGACGAGGCAGGACGGCGGAGCCTCCTACGCCTCTATTTCCGTTGTTGCCCCTGTTCTTGCCTCCTCGCGCCTACGAGAAAGCCCTGGCTTCTTCTACGCCTCCCTCTCTCCTCTGTCGCCGTTCTCTCCTCTTTTTTCGACTCTCTCCGCAACCTTCGGGCTTCTGCAGCTAGGAGCAAATCACCACCACTACCAGCAACACCAACACCATCAACGTCGCCATCGACACCAACGTAGACACCAACGTCGTCTCACCACCGGCAAAGACGCTACCTACGATACCCATTGCCATCCACATCTACATCGCCATCGTCATCGCCATCGCCATCGCCATCGCCTAACGCCATCGCCAAACGGCGCTACCCTCTACACCGTAGCCGCATTGTCGGAAGCCGCATTGGATCCACTCATTTTCGGATCTATCCCCGCGGCGCTTGGCACCGAGTTGAATTACCGAATTCCTATTCTACCTTCTCCCATCCCTAACCTAACCTCGCGCTATCACGCTTTCTTTTTTCTTCTCCTTTCCTCGAATCTTCTCCTTTTTTTTTTACCTTCTTACCACCATCTTCTTTCCTTCTTTCGCTCTTTCTTCTTGATGTCTCATCCCCCGTATTCGCGCGGCGAATCTCTACGCTCGCTCTATTCCAGCCTGGACCACACCCTTCGTCGCGATCGTCTGGTCTTCTCGATTTTTTGGCGCGCCCGACACCGGCATTCAAACGCCAGCCAGCGTCGATGTAACCGGCGCGTTGTGACCGTGAAAGTTAAGCGGTTCCATTTCCGCCGACTCGAGAACTTCCCGTTACGAATTTCCGCTCGACGCGGCCGATGTTGTAAGACCGATCGCGCGATTCGACGTCTCCAGCGTATTGACGTCTGGGGAGGAAAGGAACCACGTAACGCGCGTGTACCCTCGATCCATCGAGGAGGGGAGACCAACTGACGGACGAAGTAACGACGAGAACGATAAGAAGGAAAATGAATCTCGGCGACTGCTTTAGACTCGCTAACCTCGTAACTTATTTTTTCACTAGTGCCTTCTTCGTTATTTTGAAGTTTCCTAGCCAGGAAGAATTCGATAACGTTAAGACAGCAACGAGATTATCTACGTTGCGAAACATGGAACGGTTGGATGAAGTAGTGGCGAGCTAAGAAGAAAGTCGGAACTCGATGGCAGTTTTAGGCTCGTTGTCAGTCGCTTTTCTGTTAATTCGTTCTTCCTCGATCATATTCGTCTTTCGAGACACCAATAGCTATGAAAGATTCGTCGGCCGTATCTCTTGCTCCAAGAGGCGGCGACGAGGGGAGACGGCGGAACGCGTGACAGCTGTTTCGCGATACCTCTCGTTACGCTCGCCTCGAACTCGTCGGAAGAGCCGGATAGAAGCGAACTCGTTGGCAAAATTATTTAATCAGAGCCTTTAATTAGATTCAGCCGTCAGAGGCTGCGGCGGTGGCTCTGGGTATCGAGTTTCATTTCGTTTGCCTTCGATGGAATACGCTGGAATCCTTGGTACGTGTCGCCGCCCCTCTTACATCAACTTCTACAAAGTTTAAGGGGGTAGCGGATACAACGTTCCACGCGTATATTTCGATGGTATCGATCGTCAATTTTAGTCGGCCATGTTAACCCCTCGTGGTACTCGAGAGCTAGCAGCTACCGCTCTACGACGCGTTACCTCCGCGGCCTTTCTCTAATATTCCACCTTCCAGTTGGCTGCAAGCTTGCTCGCTAGGTTGGTAGGTAGCCTTCGTGCTTTCGCCCTCGTGATTTTCGTCCCCGACTTTGGCCAAACGACCTACCGCGTTGCTGAAAAGAAAGACGTACGATGTCGTCGTCATCGTCGTTATCGTCGTCCTCGTAGTCGTCGTGCAATCTGTATTCTCCCCTCCTTCGAGCACTCGTGAAAGTTCGTACGCGCGTTTTTAAGCACCCGGACGAACGTCGACGACGCCTTCTTTTTCCTTGCGTTAAAACACGAAATTTGACAGAACGAACGAGGCCACGCTTTCGTTTCGGCGCCGAAACGCGAGAAAGAAAACCGACCTTTCGCGTTGCTGAAAAGAAAGACGTGTGACGTCCTTGTAGTCATCCTTCTCGTAGTAATCATCGTCACGAACCTCGTAGTCCTCGTCATTGTCCTTGTAGTCGTCGTGAAACGTACACTGACCTCTTCGAGTACTCGCGAGAGTTCGCTCGCGCGTTTCTAAGAGCCCGAACGAACGTCGGCGATCCTGTTCGCCTTTTTTCCCCCTCCGCGCCGTTCAGACGCGAAATTTGACCGAACGAACGAGGCGACGCTTTCGTTTCTGCGCCGAAACGCGAGAAAGACGGGCGTTAACGCTCGGCGACGATGCATAAAGGTACGCTCCGTTCGAAGCGGCGATGCTATTTGTGAAGAGCAGACGGCTCGGATTCGCGTTGAAACGACGACGAATGCGAGAATCGCGCGCAGCGTATGAAAAGGGAGACGCGTTCGTGCCGTGTTTAACCGTGACGATTGAACTTACCTCGTGACTTTTTCCCTTTTCCCGATTATTCGATCTCAGTGGCGATAACGATTTCTAAGGATTACGACTGAAGCTTGATCGGATAGCTTATGTTCGACGCGGAGGTTTTCTAGGTTTTATCGATTCCAATCTCTAGGGAGAAAATACGAAATAAAGAAGTACTTCGAATCATGGAAAAACCGAACTGCTCTTAATTTTGAAGAAAAACTTTCTTAGTGGCGAAGCGAACGTAACGATTGGTTCATTCTCGCGTGTATTTTCGTATTCTGTCACTCAGCCACAGACAGACAGACAGACACAGATATCACGACGTTGGACAGAAGTAAGACGATATTCAGCCGCACGGAAGATGTTGGAAAAGGACGTGGCAAAAATGATCAAGACGCGTCCAAAGAGAGTACTTATAACCCAGTAACCTAGAGTCCATTAAGAGAGCCCATTAAGCTCCTTTAATGCTTTTGACAAAAAGAGATTTCAGAGCGAAGTCACTTTGAACGGAGTTTTGAACGGAAAACAATTTATTCCGCGACAGTTCAATTTCATCTGTTTTCATTCGGATCCTCTCGGTATGGCGACCCGCAGATTTTTTGTCGGCTCGGAGTCGTTGCCTCCAACCTCTTTCAGTCGTCTTCCGTGGCGAGCGAAGGACAGGATTTTACTCTCAAGGTACGAAGGGAGGATGGACGTGTATACCGTTGAACGTCAGTGGCTCGTTAACCCTTGGCCTTTACGACGACGAAAAAAAAGTTGAATCGAATGGTCGATGCGTATTACTTCCTTTGAACTTGAAAATATGGCGAACCCACTGGAACTCTTCGTGAGATCAAACCGAGTTTCGAAATCTTAAGATCGATCGAACGAATTCGAGAGATCGGAATTCCGAAGGAGAGAAGAAGATCGAAACGGAACTCCATTACCCGTCGATTTTGTCTCTTTCGGGCGACAGTTTGGCGAGAACGGCACGTCATACTGTCGGTCGGACGAGCGTCGATCGACTGCGTCGGAAAAGGCAGAAAAACTCTCGATATTAAAGGCGAACGAAACGAGAAGGCGTGAGGGCGGAGCGTGGGTGCGACGCCAGCCTCGACAATAAATACCGGCGATAGACGCGGCCCCTTGAATTATCTCGATCGTTCTTCTCATCACCGACGCGGCCATATATTATCGCTACTTCGACATAGACGTATCCTAACGGGCACGATGTTATCGCTAGTTCGGTCCGCGGTCGAACGCGAGTATCCCGGACGAGTCCAATTTTTCTGCTCACGAAAAATTTCGTTATCTCGCTCGATGTCGCGCGAGCGACGAAACGACGAGGAAAAAAATTTATACGAATCGGTAAAAGCGTGTGCGCGTCCATCTATCCGCTTCGCGAGTATCCGTGTGCGCTGCGATACGTATACGTGAGTGTTGTTCGTGCGTGGATACGCGCGCACACGCGCCTCGCGTACGAAGTACAAGCAGCGTCGGGGCGCCAACGAACGAACCAACGAACGAACGAACGAACGAACGAACGAATTTACGTTTCACCCGTTACGGATCGGGTAAATGTAGGGAAAGATGAGGGATTGCGGTTTTCAGGCCGGACAGAGGGCGACGAGTGCGCGAGCACGAGCTATCGCGAGGGCCGCGAGACGGGGAGGAAAAAAATTCCGCGCTCTCCGCGTGTCCGTCCATGCGTGGCTGTGTGCGATGCACGCCGGTCTCGTATTATATTTATGCGATACATTACGTATTCGGGTAAATGACACGTGACTTGATTTACCGACACCGACGGCAGCGGAATAAAATGCGAGCGGATGGATCCGAGCGCGCGATTTCCGTCTCACTCCCCTCCGATTTCTCTTGCCCCCTCTCGCCGTCACCTCCCGTGCCCCGGCCTCCTGGCTCTCCTTCCCTTTCGCCCTCCCTCCCTCCCTCCCTTTCTCGCTCGTGACTTTCCTTCCGGTCGTCCTCACGAGCGATGCGTGTCCCGCGCCACGCGTGCGCAAACCGTCGCTCGCCTCGTGTGACTTTAATCGTCTCGTTCCGTTACTAATTAATCACGGCGCCGCGGGCACCGAGACGCTCCTTTTTTCCGCATTTTTTCTTCTTCTCTTTCTTTCTTTCTTCTCCTCCTGCTGCCTCTATCAGGCCCTTTTCATGATTAATTTGTCGTCTCGGCGAGAAAGACGCGATCCCTCCTCCTTTCCCTCCGTTCTTTCCACCGTCCCTTCGCCCTTCCGCGTTACGTCGACGCGTCACGACTTAACGCGAACCGACAAACGGATGTCCATGGATTCAAAGCGAAGGACGTTAACGCGTCGACTGTCGAGTTTCGCTCGTTTCGTTGCGCTGGCCACGGCATAATTTAATATCGTACATCGCGTTCTATTTTTCAGTAACGTTGATAGTATTTGTAAATTAGTCAGATTATTGACAATTTGTTCATCGAATACATTCTTCCCAACGGGATTTTAATGCATATATACCGATCTTAAAGAAATTTTTATCTTTAGACAGAATAAGAAATATCTTCATTTTCGTACTATAATGTCACTGTAAACGACATATGTCACTATTAACGAGATTATGCTAGGAAGAGGAACATAACGAGAATAGGGATCAGATGTGAAAAAAAATCCGACATTTCACATGCACCAACCTAATACTTTCCGTACTCGTGTAGGATTGTATGGTATCCTAAAAAGATGGAAGGAAGCTCGTCTCATCCACCGATGCAGCGATTCGTTGCTCGCAGGAGAGACGAAGCTTCGATGTCAGACGTCGGAGCATGCGTACGTCGTTCTCCTGCGGTTTTTAGCGATCGTTTCGTGCACTCGTTTCGATCGCGACCGGCCTCGAATTCTTCCTCGTCGATATTTTAAAGGGATCGACATTTACTCTCCCTCTCTCTCTCTCTCTCTCTAGATATAAAGGAAATCCACAAAAGGACAACGATTGTTACGAGGGCTTTGTCTTTGCGCCATTAAGGATAACGGAAAGGCACGTTAGCGCGATGCTATCGATACTTGCGTATTCGCATCGCAGAGCGGAATGGAGATAGCACAGCTGTTATAATTTGTGGAGCGCGTGGCGATTGCAATGGCGCGCGGTTATGTTCGCGAGCCGCGAGTACGCGACGTATTTATCAACTTGTCGCGCTCTAAAGAGGAAGTCGCTAGGATAATTTGTCGTATAAATCGCGACAACGAGGTTGCGGATGAAACGGTACTTCTGTATGCGTGCGTTCGCCAGCGCGAAATAGATGGAGAGAAGACAACGATATTAAAACATGGATGCGCATTAGGATCGATGAAACGTTCGTATTCACCAAGAGATTCGATTACGTTCCGGATGACGCGCGAGTAATTCTCGAATACGAACTCGAACGAGGAAACGTGACGTTTTGAAAAAAAGAAATATTCGTTTCATAACGTTCGTTCACACGGTAGAGAATTTTTTATGCTATAAAATTCTTAGAATCGTTGAAGTTGTCTCGAAAATTGCCATCAGGTCCATCCATCTTAGAAAATATCTGACGAATGACTTTGGATGAGTTTTACATGGGAAATTAATTTTTTCCTGTTTCATTCTGCACGTTGAATCGACATTTTTTGAAGACAATATCTATCGTTTATTTCTTTTTTAACCTCCGTGATCAGCCGTGATTTTAGTAGTCGTCCTTTTGAATTGTTCGAACGCATAAAATCCCGCCACGAACATCGTGGGAACATTTCGATGGAACGACGACGTAACATGGAGAAAATCGGTCAATCTCGTCTTGCACGGCACGCGAACGCGATGCCTTAACCGAAAAAAAAAGACGCAACTCCTCCCTTTAATTTCCCCTTACGCTTTTGAAGGGCAGTTCTCGCGCACGAGCCGACTGCCGCGTCTAATTGACGTAGTTTTTATCGACTTACGCACGCCTCGAGATCCGCGTTATTCATTCGAGCGAGTTGAAAGAAACCGCATCGTTTACTAGCAGCCGTGCAGTTCTAACTCTTGCCTCCACCGAACACTGAATTCTACTTAACGGCGTCAATGCGGGGGAAAAAACTGTGCGTGAAGGTCGTCCATTTCAAGCAGCGCGACGCGCGTTTCCGAATGTTAGCCGTCACTTGGAATACGATCGGAAAAATTGTTATTTCGGGCTCTACCGAGTGATTAAATATTATCAGTAATTATTCGAGCAAGAAGAACGGCAATGAGAATATATTCGGTTGTTTGGAAAGTAATCTAGTTTTTTCGCCAACAGTTTTTCATAAATACAACATAAAAGAATCATTAAAGCTAATAATTCGGGTGAAAATAGGGGCGACGTTTAATCGCTTCATTTGGAAGACCGGGTCCAGAAGCACGTAGACGGAGAGCTTTCAAAGCGTTTCCTAAACGGATGATAGTCCCTGCGGCGAAAAAATTGCAAGATGCAAGATGCGCAGCGACAGATAGAATGGTGGCGAAGACCGACGTCGAGGAAACGTATACGCGCGTGGCGTGTGTGTTCGAGGTGTGGAAAATACAACTGAAAAGGGCGCTAGAGTGAAGGAGATTGAGAGAAAGGAGGAGCGTGCAAGAAAAATAGAGGGAAAAGCCACGTAAAAGGGGTTGGGAAGAGATGTTTTCATTCGACTTGTGAGAAAAAATGAAGGATAAAAAATACGCGCGCGTGATCGAGGGGGGGAAGCGAATCCAGGGAAGCGAGACTACGACGAAAGAAGGAAGCAAAGCAGAGATAGAGGAAAATAAATTGTACCGCGATCATTAAAACATCAAAACAATTTTTGGTTTGTTAGATATTACGAAGACAGAAAAGTAACGTCGCATTGGCGCGTATCGACATTTGTCTATACCAAACAAATTTGCGCCTGACAAATATTTATTTCGCGATCATCGATAATAACGCTGATTACGTCATTGACTCGAAATAATATACTATAAAATTTTCCTTTTTCTAATTTGACAAAAAAATGCGATCGAATGCGCGAAAAATGCGAGCGGAAGGTGTAAATTTCGTGACGGTCGCAGTCGCACTAAATTAGCCGCGTAAACCGCTCGATTGAATGTAAGACGGGAAAGCGATTAAACGGAAACTCTTGGCGGAGTTTCTCGCATTCGCCGGTTTAATCAAGCGCATCAATTTCGATCTAAACAGTCGGAATCCCAGGGTGCGTAGGAACGACCGATGGAATATCCGAATGCACTCTTCGCCGACGAAGTCGGTTATCGTCGACTTCGATCGAGTTTTCCTTCGGACTATGTAAGGAGCGCCTGCGAGACGCTCGGGCGTCGATCGAGCGCCGGTTCGTAACGCGCGTTCACGCGACGTTTGCCACGAGGGCGAAGGGAAAAAGACGCGCGGCTCGAAAATCGCTGGAGTATAGAGAGAGGTATCGAGATCACGCTGCGACAAAGTCTTCGAACGCGGAGAACGAATCGGAACTCGGCTAGGGGCTACGAGAAACGCTCGATGGAGTTCTGTTGCTCGGTAAGACGGTGCCGAGGCCAGAGATAGCGAGATAGAAGAAACTTCTTAAAGAAGAGTAGTCCGCTCCTCCGCGATCTAGACAAATGCACTCCAGTTGTTTTCCTCGGTTCGTTCCGTTCGGTCTTTATCAAATCTCCCTTCCTCTCCTCTCCGCTCCTCCTCCATCCAGGCTGGTTGGCGTAGCCGCCGAGCGGAGGCTTTCCGCGGTTGGAGGAAACCACCTGATAAGGTTCCCTATCCTTTCGTACTTTCTCGTTCCCTCGGGCCGCTTTCTTCTATCTTCTTCCTCTTCTTCCTTTCTCTTATTCTTCGTCTCATTCTTCCGCCTCTTCTCGAACTTCCCTCCCTCCCCCCTCTCTCTCTCTCTCTCTCGTGGTCTTCTCCGTACATCGGCACGTTTGACGAAAAAACGTAGGGTGGAAGAGTGGAGGGATCGAGTCACGATAAATACTTTCCACCGCATCGCAAGACACAGGATTGTAAAGAGAAGGAGGAGGAGGAGGAGGCGGCGAAGTAGACGGAGTGGCGGGAGCGCGAGAGGAGAGCGTCATTACATTCCCTTTCTCCTACCAATAGAACCGAAAGTTTCCACGTCGAAGGAACGTCGAGTAGTTTCGTCGATTGAGAGGCTCTCCACTTCTTCCTTCCGTCTCTCCCGAATCGCTACTAGCTCCCGGAGGAATTCTCCCGTTGCCAGGGTGCATTCGCTCGCTCCTTTGTTAACACAATGAAACATTTGCTTCCGCATTTACTATCCGCGCTCGTAAAGAAGGCATTAAGAGTTTCCTCGTTCCCGTAACGCGCCGAAGAACCGTGAAATTAATCCATCGATTAACGGAAGAATTTTATTCTTTCGAACTATGAAGAAGTTTACCGTTCGTCGAGACGAATTGGAGATTCCCCAGGTCGCCAGACTTTTAAGGAATTCCCAAGAAAACGAAAGCTCCTAAGCGCGAGAAGTTTCACCATCACCATTTTTACGAAGAACCGTCGCTCTCTTTTTAATCGCTACGGAATAACGTCACAAATCCCCTTTACCGATCCAACTTTAATCCCCGTGATATTCGCGTTAACCTTTCGTGCTTCCAAATATATTCCTTCCTTCGTCTATCTCGATCTCATTTCGCGCACGATATTCGAACATCCAAACTCCTTAAACTGATTTGCCCAACGTATACTCTGTTTCAAGCGACTACCGCATCGCTCTTCTATGATCGAAATTATTTTCGACCCACCTAAAATCCTTGAATTTAACTCGATTAGACTGAGGATGAAAACAGTTTGGCTATGTTAGTCTTGGGAAGAGAAAATCTCATCGAGGACGGTAATCGAATCAAGTCACTAATTCGAGGTTACTTAAAGGAGGTGAACATTTTGGAGACTGACACGCTGCGTCACCATTCACGACAAGTCTTTGGGAAAAATTGCTCGTCGATGATCGACGAATTGAGTAGAACTTACGCGTGCTTTCAGGGGCAAGTTCTTGAGTAGAACGTCGAGCGAAAAAGCGCGGTAGTCGGCGGAGAGACGCGAGAAAGGAAAGGAAATGGCGGGAATAGCGTCGCAGACTGCGAGGATGGAGCTGTCCCAACGGAGGAGCGTGGGGATATCTCTCGAGTCTTACCTCTCCGTTGCCTCGTCTCTTTCTCCTTCAGCTCCCCCCGTGCCCCCCACGCTGTCTTGCACTCCTTCCGTCGCCGTGAGCGCAGCTGCCGTACTTTTAATATTGTTCTACCAGACTTAAAATATGAGACTGCGCCACAACTCGGATTTCAGTGTCTCGCCTTCGAGGTTCGTTTCGTTCCACCGTGCGAGTCCACCTTATAAAGGGGAGAGAAAGAACACGGCCGAAGAGACAAGAGTGGAGAGAGAGAGAGAGAGAGAGGGGAAGAGAGAGTAAGGAAACGACCAGGGTGATAGCAGGAGAGCGTAAAGGGGAGTGAAAGAAAGGGGGGTAATCTACTCGTATAATAGTTTCGAAAAGCTGCCTCTGCGTCTCGTAACTTCAAGGAATTACGCAGGCGCAATAATTACCATTTACCGGATAACTTTCTCGGAAAGTCTCCTTATTAAACGGCAGATTCCATTTATCTTCTATGAAAATGTCGGACGTTCACTCGTTGAACGAATTCTAGTCGGGCCACCTTTATTATCCGACTTAGCGGATCTTCGGGAAAGTGATACTTCTAACTTGGATACGACGGGAGCTTCCTTTCCTCTTTTAAAGACGTTCCAGCCGATAGGAACGAACGCGGGTACGTACATTTATCCCTCGAGCTTCATTCTGGACCATGTTTTATCAGAGACTTTACTTCGGATCCTTTCGATATAGATCAGCGTTTATTTTCTTGCTTAAATGTCGATCAAATCCCGCCAAGTTCTAAATCTTTCATCGATTCGCAAAACACGTAGGAAATTCAGCAAAGACGACGAACGACGAAGTTACCGATAATGTCGCGTACGAGCGCTGAAACAAGTTCATCGTTATCCCCGTCTACGCGAGTCTTCTTCGAACTATCGACTCGCGACGAAGTTCGAACACAAACTCTTCGGAATCCCAAATAGTCGCGTGTAATTTATACCCGATCAGCGAGGCGACAACGAGGCATCGTTTCGTTCAGGGGGCTGTGCACCGACAAACTGACATCCATTAGAAATAGAAGAAGCCTTCGTTCTACCATCGATCTTCGAATCACTCACGCAAACACGCATACGCGCGCGTATAAAAATTACGCAGAAAAGATCGCGTCGTAAGTTTCGCGAGAAAAGCGTTTTCCGGGAGTGACATTGAGAATGGTAGATCGAACTTCCTCTTCTGCCATTTCCCTCTTCCCCTCCTCGCCCCGCTACCAGGTCGTACGAAGAGAAACAGTGGAGCTGGCTGTCTGGCCGATTTGCAGTTCAGCCGCGCGACGAGGAGCGCACCCTGTTTGTTCCGATGTTCACGTGACGTCGTTCGTCTTAATTGTTTACCCAATTTGCTTTAGCTTCGTGGCACGACTCCATCACTCTCCACCTCCACCCCTCGCCTTCTCGCTCTCGCAGGACGAACGTTATTCCGCTAGTCGCTCCGTGTATATCGGCCATTCATCGGATTTCCGGCGCGGATTTGTTTGTCCGCAAAGTTTCGCCGCGGTACATCGTTGTTGCCCTAGACGGTTGTGCGATTCAGCTGTTACGAAACCCTTCGTCCGCAACTTCGTAGACACGGGCCGCCCCCTATTTTGGACCTTTTCGCGCCGCCGCGTTAACCGTCTTCGACGGTAGCATCGACGATTTAAGATACGCCCCACTTTCTAGTAAGCGGACGGAATTTGCGCTCTCTCGCGCGATATTCGATACACCGGCTCGTTCGTGGAAGATAGGTCGAACTCGCGCTTTCGGGTGGTCGTACTAATTACATTTTAAGACCTCGTTAGCCTCCGGTCTTTCGACGGAATACGCGAGTTATCGGTTCGCGTAGCTGTGTTTCCTTCGTTAAATAAATGTCGGTATTAAAGTATCGTTATAATTTTGCATAAGTCGCAGCGCGTTCGTGCCGCGTGCAAAACGGAAGATCCGCTGGAGCGCTAAGCACGACATCGGGGGAGTGACGAGATGCGGAACTTCGATACGATTAATGTATTCGATGAAATATCGATAAATATCGTAGGAATATAGGATATTTCGTAAAAATCGATACGATGAATTTAGTCGAAAGGATGGACAAGGAATACAATTTCGTTTAGCACATTTCTGTGCTACGTATTTTTCTGTAGAACGTCTTGACTGTTTCTCCGCTCTGTCCTTTCCAATCACTTGCCTTTCCCCTTAGGTATTTAAGAAAGTAATTATCCACGAAACGATCGCCCGAGAAAAGAAGACGCTTTCTTTCAAAACGATCTTTAGAGAAATTTCTCGGATACTATTTAATAGAATATAATTATCGGTCGACCTTCCGTGGCAAGGCGGTTGGTAACGCCCCCTTTAACGACAACTTGGAATAAATTTAGTCGTACCAGCGTGGATGGAGGAGACGACTGGACTAGTCGAATCGTTCGTCGTGGCTGGTCGAGTCGGAAAATTCGAAGAAAATTACGGAAGATGGTCCGTCTTTGAAAAGCGACGAATCATCCAGCTCCGTTGGGGTTGATCGCGAGTACGCTTGGCACGTACGCGCGATTTTCGCTCCGATACGGCCTAAAATAACAATCGAACGTCGAGTACACGGAGGAGACGCGGGTAAGCGTTTCCACCGCGCAACTGCACGTCGAAGCGAACGGGTATCATCGAATATTTATCATGGTAGCGGCACGAAGGTATTCGATATCGATTCGTCGGGGGAATCGATGTTGTAGCCGGGCCGGTATCCAAACAGGCTCATCTCTTCTCGCGACAAGAGGCCCGAGGGTCCCGCCCGATAAAACGCGCCACGCGAAATATTCCGTGTCGAGGCACAAACGAAATGCAAATGTGACCGGGCTATGCGTCGCAGACGTTTGGCAACACTGTTTGGGTTTCGTCCGAGGGGAGGTTTCTGCCAGATGGAGGGTCGGACGTAGGGTGTAGACGAGACAGGGACAAGCGGCAAGGAACGAGGGAAACGGAGAGAAAGAGACGCGGATTCAGGAAGAAATATAGATAGATGAATGGATGGATGGATGGATGGGTGGATGGATGGATGGATGGATGGCTAGAGAGATAGATGTGCCGAAGAGAGGAGGAAGAAAAAACGGAGAAAGAGAGACGGCGTGTACGCGCCACTGTGTACGTGTATTTCTATGAGTACGACGAAGAGAAAGAGAAGAGAGTGAGAGAGAGAGAGAGAGACGAAGGCAAACGAGAGCGGAAAGCGAAAGAGAAAGAGGCGCGAGCGGGTTTAGTAGAGGTGGGAGCGAGCGAGTAAGAAAGAGAAAGAGAGAAAGAGAGAGAGAGACGAGCTACGTTGGGTCGTTGTACCACGTCCCCGTCCGTCAACACCTCGCCGCCCTCGGCCAGGCGAAACTATAAAATACACGTGACACACCTCACACTACCCAACTAGCACCCCTCCTCGGTGCACCACCGCGTTATATCTCTAACCCAGGCTGCTTGCCTACCAACGACGGCTAAATTCCTGGCAGTCTCTTTGCGTATTTCTTTCTTTCTTTCTCTTTTCCAAGTCTGCCGTTCTCTGTCCAACGGAATTCAGTCCTCTTGAAAAAAAGGAGAAGAAGCGAGAGGTAAAAGAAAGGGATATCTCGGATACTCGTGGGACAAGTCGACGATAGCGTCGAGACTCGTATCCCTTCCGAAAGAAGCGAGCGGCTTTCATCGAACGCCCGCGCAAAAGAGAGAGAGAGAGAGAGAGAGAGAGAGAGAGAGAGAGAGAGAGGGAGAGAGATAAAGAAAACTCGCCTGCCTGCGTAACGCCACCGAACGATAAGCTCACTTTGTTTCAGTACTCTCTCCTTCCTTTAATTTCTAATGACTCCGCTCGATTCTTCGTTGTCGATGTCGAGGCTACGCGTACAAATACGCGTTATTTCTGCGGGATGAACGGACGTTGCGGTTGATATTTACACGTACGTTTTTCTCTTTCCTTCTCTTTCTCTCTCTCGTGCACGAACACGTACGAATTCACCCGCACCCACGCAAAGAGAGAATTCCTGCGCTGGTAAGTTTCGGGGATGCAGCCTCCACCGCTGTCGTCGTCGTCGACGCCAATTTCACGGAGTAATTATAAGTTGGACGAGGTGCGAGAGCAAGCAAGGGGCCTAGTAGAAATATGAGGCGGGGGTGGAGCAGAGTCGGAGGATGGCGAATGCCAGAGGAAACGGGCTGGAAGGGTAGGCACGGAGAGGGGATAGGATAGGAACCGGTCAAGCGCATCCACGCTCGAATTACTTTAATATTTGAAGGTGTTATCCGGTACACAGGCGGCTTCCGCGCTCCTTGTATAAACGATGAGTTTATGGTAATGCCTGGCGACGTTCGAGAGGGAAGAAGGAGCGCGTTTGCGCGAGTCGAGCGTGCGCGCGCACGTCGCGCAGGGGGCGTCCGGAGGATGCGTGTTTTCCGCCACGTGTAAATCCCACGTCTCGGCGTATTTGTCGTTTAATTTAGACGTTTCCTAGCAGTCGTCGCCTCGCTTCCCCGTCGCTTGACCCATCGAGCTCCCGCTCATTGTACAAACAACTCGTTAATTTCGGTAGGCGGCCTTAATTCGATGTATTCGCGCGTTAGTCACGGGTACTTTAAGCCTCGAGCGCGCCATCGAGCACGGCCCTAGCCTATCCTCGATGCCGACTACCATCGAGGCTACGGGATGGCAATTAACGGGTGCGCGAGAACGGTAGGACGAGTTCCTACGAAATCGAGTCCTTTCACCCGATTCGAGATACCGTGTCTTAATCCGATGGAAATCCGTCGCCCTCGTTTTCGACGTCGAATTCATTTGGACGTTGGATTCGACTCGTCGTCTTGTACAGTGTGCATTTTTAAGTTCCGCCGTTAATTGCCACTCGTCAACTGTTATTTGTTGTGCCATTTGCTTTGCTACAGAAGCGATGGACAAGTTGGTATCGCTATCAAACGCAGAGAGCTGGACGGCTCAATAATTTGTAATTTAATAAGACGAATTCGTTGTTTAAATTCAACGAATTAGTTCGTATCGCGTAATAAGATATAACGATGTATTGTGTACCGGTGAAGCAAATGCTACTATGCGATCAGCGATTTTTTCCGGTCAAGTGTGCTCATACTTGAGAGCGCTTCGCAGTCGATGTTCCGTCGAAAACAAGGCGGATGGAAGTCGTCTTTTTTTTTGGATTATCTTCCACGATCTTCGATTCCTCCAACGTAGAAGGAAACGCGAATGTCTGCCCAAAAATCGAAGCCATTGATTTACGTTTCTCCGCGATCCTCCTCGCGTTCTAAAAAATGTTGGAGCATAAAAATCCAATCTTCTTATCCCGGCTTCGTTTCTCATTATCGTGAAGGTCGCGAAACTACGATCCCTTGCCAAGAGAACGACGAGGAATTACGCGTGACCCCCGATCGATCCGGCGTTCGTCTCCTTCGTCATCGAAGACGCCGATTCCACCATCGAACAGCTCCGATTCGCGTTTCACGTCCGGCAGACGGAGAGATCTTCCTTCGGTTTCCGGTTAAAACAAACCGAGACAAGGTCGAGACGTCGAATAGGATTTAGATGATTTCGAGATAGGCGAGGCAACGTCGAGGGCTCACGGATGAAACAACATCGGCTACCCGCCGAATGGCAAATGGTACATAGGAAAGCGCGGTGGCACAATCAGGCTTGATGCCAAACAGTTCTAGCCACTCCCAACCGGTTACACTCGTGGGATTGGTTGGCAATTACAAGATGCGCGATAATCCGCAGACTTGGCAGCGAGCGCCACTTGCGTTAACCCACCAAGATTAACACTTACCTACACGTAACTCTTGATTCCCCTCTACGCTCGGAGCTTCCCTGGCCTGCTCCCCCTTCCTCCCTCTCCTCCTAGCTCTTAGTCGCCACCGAGGAAGTTCTCTCGCCGCCTTGGCGATATTAATAACGTGTCCGGGCGTACGAGGATATTATCCTAAGAACGAACGACTGGAGCGAGGATTACCGGGCCATGGATTATGAGCGGTGCCCTCTCAATTTTCAGCGTCCGCTTTCCGCGTTTATCATTCCCCCTTGCTGCCCCGCTGCCGTTCGCTAGTTCGCGAACCGTAACGAGAACCACGGCGCCTGCGTCGAAGTGCTCGTATCAAGCCTTTGACGGCAATGGGAAGGATCGTCGCGTCGATTTGGCCTCGTTGAGCCTGCGTTAATCGCTGTGGCATTGCATCGTAAAAATATCGCCCATTTCAACGATACTCTCGATTTTTCATCGTGATCGCGAGAAAATTGGTTCTTGGCTCCTTTCGGTTAATTGGGTCGCAATAAGAAATCGGTTGGTTCGTTCGAAACCTTTAAAAAATGCTTGCGTTGGTCATACGACTTTTTATCGACGGATTCGAATTAAAACGGACGTTCATTCTTAACGATATCAAATATTCGATATAATTTTAGACGTGAAATCGAACGCGGACATTTCAGCGCTACGATCGCGATGATAAATATTTTAACGAATATGCTAGGATCTCGTTCCGTACTTTTACGCGAACTGCGCATATTTTATCGACGCTTTAATACGAAAAAGGTTATCGTGTCACTCGATATAACGAAACGCTAATGCATTCGAGATTATTTAGATTTCTCGCGTGTCGAGATGGAGACGCGGCCCATAGCAAGAGTTTGGATCGAATACTTCTCGCAAATAATGCAACTTCGATGTACACTCGTCCTTCCGCCTTTAGGAGAGTCCTAATCCACTTTTACTCGTTCGACGCGTCACTTGGAGCATCGGTCGAGTCTTTATGGCGCGAAGATAAAAGTTTACACGTGAATAATGGCGGGCGAGTGCAGCGTAAAATGCTACGACTTTACGTAGACGAAGTAAGTACGGCTCGATAAATCGCGTATCGCCGATTCGAGAAGCGAATTCCAGCGAGGACTTAAAGGGCTCGTAAGATTCCGGCACTGTAAGACGGTAAAGTAAGGGGGAGAGAAGGTAACGACTAATCGCTAAGTTTTACGACGGTCGACCTTGCCAAGCGCGACACCATGTAAAATTACAATCTTATATTTTACGCGTAACGGAGTACGAAGACTGGGGGCGATAAGAACCGGTGGGTATGCTTCCTCGGAGGATATTAAAAAAATTAAGGGAAAGAAACGTGAGCCTTAGGGAGTTTCTTATTTTATATTACGGAAGGGAAATTTTTAAATTAATAAAATTTCACGCGCGTTAAGGCAATCGAGGGAGGATATCCGCTACGTCGATCGAAGCGATGGCTTTAGGAAATTAATCTACGTAAATGTTTAGTACGTGGGAAATTAGGAATAACGAAAAATTGAATTGAGACCATTTCTCGACACGTGATTTCTCGCGAATATCCATGAAAGCCTATCGAGATTCGTGAAAATATTCCTCCTATATTTTCTAACGATCGCTCTTCCGGCTCGATGACGTTCACCAATTACGTCATCATCGCTCTGCGTAATTTTTATCGGTGCTGCGCGGGAAGAAATACCGAGAATTTACCTAGGAAACTGGGAATATCGACGCGGACTAACGCGGTCGCTCGAAAGAATGGCGTCATGGGCGGGTATCCGCGCGAAACGAAGGGAAACGACCACGGGATTAGAGTGGCCTCTGCCAAAAGTCCCTGAATCTTGCGAGCCGTACCGAGCCGATCCTCGGCAACGAAAGTTGGATTTATGTCGCGAGACCCTTGGAATTATCCAATCGAGGATTTTATAATCTCTTCCCTTTTTTTTGGCTCCGCTCCGGAGGAGGATCGAGCGATACCGCAGCCGCCCTGGATATAAGCGATTTTATTCTCTCTCATCGCGGGATAAAAGTATCGTTCGAACGATACGGAGGGAGGGCGGAGGCACCAGCAGGAATACCGAGGAGACCCGATACGTTGGCGATCGTCGAAAGAGCGCGAATCGCCCCTCGGATCCTCGCTGAAATACGAGGTTGGCCACCGTTTCGCCCGGTTGCACGTTAGACGAAATCGTCCGCGAGCCAATTTATCGCAACGCGAGAGATAGCACGCAACCTGACTGTTTGATCAACGCGCGGGCAATGAGGGCGATAATCGTTACAGCTATTTCCGGGCACGTCGTGCGCCCCTAAGAAGGAGAAATTTTAGAAGTCGCGGCTAGCGCGATACCACCCGGCGCTATTATTTCCGCTCTGGACGCCAGATTTCTCCCTGCCACCGATTCGATCGAGCCGACGTATCCGCGGATCTTGATCCTCACTTTTTTCGCGTAACGCGCGATCGCTTCGTCGCGACGTTTCGTTTATCTCGATAACCCGGCCCGCTTTGCCGCCGGTTGATGCGTCCATACAGCCGGAAGGCAGATAACGCGCGACGTCACCTGGATTTCCTCTAACTGCGTCGAGCTTGTGCGTCCGTCGTTACGACGCGATGGTCGATGGAAAATATTTATTTCGGATGCAACGACGGATTCGATCGAAATTATTCTCGGGTTCGATGGAACGCTCTGGGAAGCTCCGATACTGCGAATACGTTCGATACGTAAAATCGCGAGATTAAAAAATTGTTTTTCTTTTTTCAAGAAACACGGATCGTTCTATTTTATACTGTCCTGCATTGCCATTATGCGAATATCGCGACGAGGGTCGCGAACAGTGCTAAGAAAATCCTATTGGTGTGCGATAAGACGCGGTCTTATTTCTAAATACGAGTCTGATTAAAAGACATTCGGTGACTCATAAAAGACACCGACTCGTGTCTCAAATTATTCGAGCGCGATATCACCTTGGGGGGTGTCTTCGACAATAACACATTCCACCGTTGATTCTCGATGAATGTCGGAGAGACGAGGAATTCTACTTTAAACGATTTTCTCCGTCTTCCACGACGAACTTTCGCCACGATATCCCACTGACTTCAATCTCGCGACACAATTACGCATTTTCACGGAATCACGAAGCGTATGACGATTACACGGCGGTGTTACCCCGGCAATCCTCGAGTCAAACGCTTTTTACGCGCCGCGGATACAACTTCATTTCGCGTACTGACGAACGCAACACAATGCAAAGGATCGTAATCTCTCTGATTTCCGTAACGCGGAAAATAGCGGCGTGCTTGAACATAAACCGAGTCGTTCTTCGTTCTCTTACCCCTCCGTGACCCTTCCATCCATCCTTCCTTCCTTTCCAGCAGTACGCGTAGTCTCCTTCTTCCCTCCCTTTTATTTCCTTCGGCCGTGTTTACATTATTACCAGAATATATTTAACGCGTGAGCGAATGCGCGTCGGAGCGTATCACCCACCCCCTCCAGCCCTCCAGCATCGTCGTTCCGAGGCATCCATCGCATCGTCGAAGCGCTCTCGTCTCTCGTCAACCGATAAACCATTTAAAAAGCTCCTTCAACGGTGTAATCCCGCAACACCGCCTGACCCTTATCTCTCCGTCGCAGATCTATCAATTTTCTAAAGGACGCTGGTTACGAGTGCAGCTCCGCAAGGTGGAATCTGACATTCGTGCATCGACTCGCGCCCATCGTTCTAAAATCGACCGTGAAATTATTCGAGCGAGATATCCAAGGCGCCGAGGAGTTTTAATTCTTCTCGTCTGACTTTTCATCGATATTTTCACTTGGAACTATAAGAACGACGACGGCGACGTAATCAACGATCGCGAACACGCGTGCAAAAAATGCGTAGGACGTGGGTAAGCGCGAAACGAGGCACTCCTTCGCTTCGAATGCCAACGAACGCATCGATAGACGAGGAGGAACGGGCGTAGGGGTACAGTCGATGTGAGAAACCGAGGCAAGGGCACCGGAGGAAGGGAAAAAATAGCGGAAGAGCGCGACGAAGCGGTTGCAACGATAACTGACGTACGACGCCCTCCTTCCCCTCTCGCCCACTCTTAATTTATGCTTCTGCACACCTAATTAAAAGGAGTGCGCGAATGGTGCTCGCTTCCGCGCACCTGCGCTATCATAACGACGAGCGCGCCGGTTTTACACCGCTTTCCTCGGCCATGACTTTGTTCGGTGATTTTCCGCGATGCTCTCCTTTTATCCTCGTCTCCACTCGTAGCCCCTCGTGTCGTCTCTCTCTCTCTCTCTCTCTCTCCCCCTCCTTCTCTGCCTACCTTCTAGTTCTCGCTTTCAAGTTCTCCCAGTTCGCACCGACGAACGGCCAAATAAAGAGACTCAGTGGCGCAATTAAAACGACAATGCGCGAGTAAACGGTGCCAGCGACGACTTCGCGCGTTCCTTTCTTTCTTGGTCGCGTCGCGATCGGCCGTCGCGCGGAATGCCAAATCCGACGTTCGTGTCGCGGCTTCGCGGGATAAATCGATTTTCCCCGCGGTTCAGGGAAGTTTCAGCCGCGCTCGGCGAGCCGTCGGCCATCGGACGAACCGAGTGCACGGACGTAATTAATTTGTAGATATTCGTACGATACGCGAGGTGTAACGAGCGACGAACGACCAATCGCGTTACTCCGCGACTTATCGTGCCACGATGATCGCGATTCATCGAAATTGAATTCGATCGCGGGCCTCGCGTAAAGCGAATCGTTTTACCGCGAACCGTCACTCGTTTCTGGCGCTGAATCTTGCTTTTCTATTTCAAACTCTTCGCTGCGTCCATTTTTGAAGTCGAAATCTGCAATTAATTGCTGTAATAACGCATTTCACTCAGTTTTACGTTACGACGTCCAGTCTTATCAAATAAGACTGGTGGAACGTCGCTCTTATCGGTCTTATTTAATAAGACACGCTCATTTCTTCGAATTCGTCGATCTTACTCGACAGAAACGCGTCGTCGTGTCGTGGAAGGTTCGAGCAGAAGGAAGGGAGGAAGGAAGGGAACGTGGCGGGGTCGAAGCGATAATCGGTGCGACGGAGGAGCTAGTACAACACCGACGTGAGATAAAACACGCGCGATGAGCTAACGAGATACAGTCATTAGACGTATTTACTTTACGAGCGCGTGGCAGGCCTTCGGAGGGCTCCGATGGGTAAAAATTCAATAGACCGCCGTGCGATAGAACACGGCTCACTGCCACTGTTAAACGGTCCTCCAGCCACGTAATACCTCGCCACTTATAACGGCCACCGAAGACGAAGGAGAGCTAGACGAGGAGGTAGAGGAATAAGAGGCGTTGGCGGGGAAGGAAGAGGAGGAAGAGGTTGGGGAAAAGAAGGAAGAAGAGAAAGAAGAAGGAGATCGGACAGCCAGATATTATATAAGTTTTATAACCGAGTCAAGCGCCCTCTCACGAATCGCCATGCCGCACTGACATCGCGAGGGGAACGTTATTGTTCCCGACACATAACGAGCCGCCTTCCACTCTCGTTCGAGCGCGCGTCGCACACATACACGCTATTTTTCGCACGATCTCCTTTAAGAAAATCGAGATCGTTCGTCGTTGATACTTCGTGCTCGATTTTACGGTTAACGGTATACCGTGGGATTGTAGTTTAATTCATTCGCGCATAAACTGGATCGTATTTAGACACGTAACGATGGATGTCTCTGAAGAGTCGTTGACCTTGTTAAAGTTGAATCTCTTCGCTCTATTATTCGGTACTATTGCGGAATGCGTTTGTTTGTGTCTGTGAAGACACGTATAATACGATCGAATATACGAGTGGAAAAACGATAAATTCGAAAGAATGTTGGAGTGCGAAAACAAATTACTAACATCATTGATCGTCTTGGTCATTGAAGCTAATCGTGAAACGGATTATTGACCGAGTAGGCGAAAAGGTTTTAAAAATCCACTTGGCTTAACGTCGCTTCGACGTGGGGTGAATTATTCATCACGATTTACGTGAGAAAATTATCAGGTATGATCAGGACTGAACTATACCGTATGAATGATCTCTCGATGATTAATCCGCGTGATTTTAAATAAAATCTATTTTGTTACTCTAAAAGGAGCCGACTGTAGCAACGAGCAGTACGAGATGCACACGTTCTTTTAAATTCTCTCTCTCTCTCTCTCTCTCTCTCTCTCTC
>JAITYT010000528.1:2193727-2205670 GCA_025433975.1 Liostenogaster flavolineata
GTTTCGTTAGTAGCACGAACGATGCTCGTTTCGCTTCGTCGTAGGTCCAGCGACCGTCTGGCCTATCGAACGTCCGTCTGTCGGGCACAAAGGGCAGCAATTTGCTTCTTATCGAGCGTCACGCTTCGACGGGCTTCGAACCTTGGTAACGAAGTTCCACGCAGGGTGTCAATTTTGCGAATACACCGGAGCGTGGCGTTTATACCGTGCGCCGATCGCGTCATTCGCTCCGGTGGAATGAGACACGAAAGAGAAAAAAAGAAAGACAGAGAGAGAGAGAGAGAATCCAAGCGGCCTAGGGACGGTGTTAGCGAGGGGAGAGAGGAGCGAAGGGCAGCCCGGACACCGAGCGGCGCTAGAAATCGTCGAGGCTCTCTCTCACTTAGGCAGCCAAATTTATTCCAATCCCGTAATCCGCGCCTATTCATACAGATGCAAATCGGAGAAACGTGTGCCAAATTCGTACGCATCCTTCTGGAAACGAGATACCTCGCGCGAGGGGCTGCTTTCGCGGTGTAAAAGGGAGAGGATGCTGCCGTGGAGGAAGGATAGCCCGCATAGTTCGCCAACGGCTATGCCAGGAATGAATTAACGTGACCCTTGGTAGCATCGAGCTCGCGACCATCGAGGAAAACGCTCCGCGCTGGTAGTCGTAAGAGGAACGAGACTGACAAAGACAGACTGATGAATTAAAATAGTCATTGATATTACGCTGTTCGAAAAGTGATTTCGTTTTTATTTATGAAAATAAAAGACAATTGGTTGTTTTTCCCCAAAAGAGGATTTAATTGTATCTTTTACAGCCAACAATGAGAGACAAATCGTTTTTTATTTTCATAAAAAAAAAAAAAACGAAATTACTTTCTGGACAACCTAATAGATAAAAACGGTAGGAATAAAACGCATTATTGTGGATCAACGCAAGGTTCAGAGCGGAGGTTCGCCTCTCCAAGATGGAAAGTTGAAAGGTCGCACCCTGAATTGAATTAGTAGAGGCCGAATTGAATGACGAACTGCTCGTTAAAGCGACGTAACCCGTAGCAAGTTGCTCCACCCACCCTACTGGTTGTCAGTGCGACGAAAGAAGCGCCATAGTGAGAAAACGAGACGGATAAAGACAGAAAAATTAGAAATATATAAATCGATGAATAAAAATACGCACGGATAGGAACGGTTGGTATGGAACATACGGTGTGAAGCAACGGAAGGTTTACGGTCGAAGGGTAGTGGCTTGACGCTTGAAGCACCCTACGCCGCTGAGTCATGAATTAGTAAAGGTTCGAATTAAATGACGAACTGCTCGTTAAAACGGTATAAGTCGTTGCCGCGCCACCTCATCCTGTTCTCTTTCTCCCAGGGTAACGGCCACCAGGCCTGCGGTCCATCGTGAAATATTAAGCCGTCGCTCGGTATCGCCCTCTCTCTCTCTCTCTCTCTCTCTCTCTCTCTCTCGGTCCCACGGCTGCCGGTTGGACGGTGTATTAATGACAACGAGGTAGTCTATTACCATCGCCCACGGGCGAGCCGCGTTCGAATTTACTGGCGATCGGCTGCAACTGGAAGCACTCGGAGCGCGTTCGACGCTTTGCGGTATCGCGCCTCGTCTCCATTTGTCTCTTCGCCGCGCGCCAGACGGCCACTGGATCAGCCGGGTTTCGGCTTATGCCGGCCGCCTCGTTCGGACGCCGCTTCGAAACCGGCCTTATCTCTATCCTTCTTCCCGCTACGTTGTTAATTGCTTTGGCGGTGCCTTCGCCCTTCGGGTTTCTGAGCGCCAGCTGGTACTCGGTACTTGTTTGACGCTCGAATGCTACGTCGGTTGGATGGCACGCCGGTTGAAGTTCTTCTTACTAGAAGGAATTTTCGTGGTGTTTTCTCGATCGACGAGACGAAGCTCGATTTGACTTCTAATTAATCGCGATTCCAATCGTTCTCGGCTAGTTCAAATTCGGTACTCGCGTATGACAATTTGACAGCACTCGATTTCAGTCATTTCCAGCTTCTTCACGTTCGATGCTTGAGAGTGAAAATTTGTCAGTTTTCGAGTTCAGTCGCTTCCAGCTAGTTGACGCTTGGTTTTCGTGCATGAAAATTTGGCGGCACTCGATATCAGTTCGTTCCAACTGGTTCAAATTCGGTACTCGTGTATGAAAGTTTGACAGCACTCGATCCCGGTCATTCCCAGCAGATTCAAATATATTACTGGTGCACGAAAAAGCATTTTCATCCTCCATCGAGACGAAATATTTTCCACTTATCGCTGGTCGATCGATATCTCGAATCGCGTCGACGCACGATCCACCGTCGGAAACGAGTGTGCTAGCGTCTTGCACGGCGTCCGCGTAGCAACGAGCTACGAATTTAGCAGAATTAAGTGACTTCTCCCAGGGGTGAATTAATTCGGTAACCAATCTCGTCGTCGGTGGCGCGCGGACTAGCGGGACGGCTTGGAACGATCAGGAAGAGAAACGAAGGTTCAGCCAGGACGGAGGGAACGAAGGAACGAGCCCTAAGGGCTGACGTTTGGCGTATTTCCATCGAAGCACCGTAGGCGCGTTACCAGAGACGTCCTGGGGCAAAGGGAGGGCGGCGCGCATCAGTTGGACGCGTTTCATCTTCCAACGAATAATTTAATCTCGCCTAAGTACATATTTATGTCTGTACATAGCGGCGTTGCGTAGGGCTAGAGGCGCACGAGCGCGGAAAAGGGATGTATAAAGCGGCCTGTCTTAGGATTAACGCGAGGATCCCGAGCAGCCGTTACGTAACCGAGTTAAAAGACGAGGCGACGCGACGAGGCAAAGCCAACGAACGCATCGACCGTTTAATTGAAAACTTTCCAACGTAATAAGATCCAACGTATATACCGAGAACGAAGAGAGCAACACTCGTTCTATCTTCTCCCATAGGGGTGGGGGAGAAGGAGACGAGCAAGGTCACCGTTCCTTCCGGTACTCGTTTACAGTTTCGTCCTGGAATTGGGCTAGCCTTTTTCTTATCCGTTTAATACTCTCTCTCGGCGACCACGGTCTCTCCAACTCCTCGTGCATTTTTTTCTTGCCTCCCTTTACCTTTTCCACCCTTTGCCCGTCCGACTTTCCATTCCTCTTCTTCTTTCTTTCTCGTCCTTCTCCGCCTTCTCGCGATATGGCGGGTACGAACGGTTGAAATTGAACGCGAGCGTGCATCCAGGATGCTCCTGAATATCTCGGAAGCTTCACCGGGATTCCCGAGGCACGGTATTTAATTTGGTCGTTGTAAGGAGAGGCATCTCCGGCTACGACGCCGTACGAAAAGGAAAAAGCACGGTAGGTAGGATGGAAGGCACGAAGTGAAGTTAAAAGAAGGAAGAGAGAGAGAGAGAGAGAGAGAAGGGAAAAAGACGAATGGGTGGGTGAAGGGGAGCGCGGCGAAAGGAGAGTGGATGGAGGGCACAAGGAGAAAGAAACCGACGGTGGTACCCTATACTCCCTTGAATACCCGACGAAAGAGCGGTCTCGTGGCTTAGACGTCACGGAGCCTTAATAACTTGGCAGCTCGACTATTTTTATATTTCTCTTTCCGGTGACATTAAAAATCCTGCCCCCCTAAACTTTTAACATACATTTAAGTTAAAGCCCCGAGAGCTCGGCGAAGTCTACGTCGAGCGTTCGCTCGGCGCTGTCTCTTGAATAAAAATCACCCTGAATGGCGCACTTTACTTTAGTAGCCTCCACTCTCTCTCTCTCTCTCTTCCTCCTTTTCGCTTCCTCGCTGCAGGTCTCGTTTTCTATCTCGCTTCCGCTCGCATCGGAGTAGCTACTTAAGGGAGGCCGGAGGTGGTTCGCGGAGGGTGGAAGTGACCGAGCGCCGACGAAGAGGCTACGGAGTAGAAGGAGAGAACCGGTCGAACGAATAATGGAACACGAATTCTAGCATATTAATAGCGGTAATAGGGTCAATCGGATGACGACGCGACTCCAAGCGAATTCTATTCGCGATTAACGTTCCTTACGTCGTAATCGCGGAAGACGAATGGCCCCTCGACGATCGTCGAGCTAAAAATAGGGCGCGCTCCACTCCAGCTCGTGCTTCTTCTTCCCTTTTCTCGCGGTTCTCGTTAACCACCGCGTCGCCAGCCGCTCGAACAAACACCGACGTGTTGCGCGAGATCGCGATCGAACGCCCGTCAAATTTATGCGTCCGCTTATAATCCCTTGTGTCGTGCTAAGGAAGGATCGAGAGAGTGAGAGAGAGAGAGAGAGAGGGATAAAGAGCGCCTGCTTGGTTTTCGTTCACGCCCCCCGGGTCAAAGAGATTTCTCAAAGGCTCTCGATCGGCTGCCGCGTCGAGTTCCCGTTTCGACGTGCGGTTTGGCGCGTCTACCGACGTGGTAACGTTTTTACACCGTGATAACGATATTTAGCACGCGAGCGGAACGCAGAAGGCTAGACGAAGGTAGAACGAAGACGGGAAGAAATAAACGCGGAAGAAGAGGAAGGGAAAAAAGCAAGAGAAAAGAATGAAAGAAAGAAAGACGAGCAGATACTATCGAAGAAGCGAACGAAGAGCTCGCCGCGATGTACTTCGAATCGAACGCGAGCACAAAAGCGCCGAACGAACGATTTACTCCTGCGTATGATATTTTATCGCGGCATGATTTATCGCGATTTCTTGGCACGAGAAACATAGTGCCACGCTGGAAAGAATAACAGCCGTGTAGCACGTTAAATACCTACCGTCGCAAACATTTATCGTTTTTTTTTCCTCTCCCTTTTTCGGACCAACTTTCGAATGATCGATGCGCGGTCGCGCGGAGCGTTTTCAATAATTCTATCCGGCTGATACAAGCGACCCTGTTTAACACGTTGATCGTTTGGTCTATGGCGGTGGTCATCGGTGTCCTGGATGGCTCAAATGTTTATAATTGTAAAATTAAATTTTCAGTCTATCGTGGTATGGGAAAATTACTATAATTCCTCCTCGTCCTCGAAAAGTTAAAGCACTGGAATTTTCCCTTATTTTTCCACTCGACTCGAACGATTGGTGGGAGACGTCGAAGGAAGAGAATTCGTTCGTATGGTTCGCGTCTTTCTCAATTTCTCGTTCGGTCAGTGATAACCGATCGCCAGCCGATAGCAGCCGGCCAGTGCCGATACGACTGGCCGATTTATCGCAGGTAGACGCTGGCAGACGCATCCGACCGAGTTTCGCGGGAGTTTCGCGGCTGCCGTCGACGCGAGATCGCCATCGAGCGAACGGCCGAAGCTCGATGAAGCAGAATGCCCTCGGAGTGGGTTTATCGTTGGGTACCATGCGACCACTTCGCTTATGCGCACTCCTCGGCTTTATGGACCGAGACTTCGTGACTGCGAGAACGCTCAAGATTTCCCTCCGTGCCTTAAAGGCCTTGCCATTTCGCGCGCACCTCCACCGCCAACTTCGCGAATGCGTGTCGAACGAATCATTCGGGATTTCGCCTATCGTCGTCGACGTTCGTTTAATTTCCTCTACTAAAGTGCGAAATAATTCATCGCGAACGCGGAAAATTATTTGCCGCTTTTTGCCGATTACATTTTTAAAAGACGCTGCTTTTCTTATTCGAATGCTAA
This sequence comes from Liostenogaster flavolineata, assembly GCA_025433975.1. Classification (NCBI taxonomy): domain Eukaryota; kingdom Metazoa; phylum Arthropoda; class Insecta; order Hymenoptera; family Vespidae; genus Liostenogaster; species Liostenogaster flavolineata. Next base: position 2,199,319 of record JAITYT010000528.1, read on the forward strand.
AATAACGAATAGACCGAGAAACGAATTATTTAAAATTGTAAATTACCCTTCTCTACTGTAATTGCACGATCCTCTAAACCGTGGTACTTTGAATTTCGCCCTGTAATAACGACTACTCGACGAGTCGAGGAGGTCGAATATCGATGATATTCATCCGAAAATCGAGTGGAGTCAATTAAAGCCTCGGCAAAGAAAATAGAGAACTTTCGATCGAAAATACCTCTTGGAATTTCCTTTGACCGTTAAAACGACGCGTTAATTATGACATCGGTCGACGAATATCGATGCGCATCATCGTTACGATGAGATAATTGACTTTCCCTTCTCTCGTACCGATAGTTCACCGGCTATTATGCGATAAATATAAATGTAACGGCGACTGCAAGTATTCAAAGTACAGTTGACGCTTATAATGGAAACATGAAAATCCAGGGGCCATAGCCATGAATATAACCACGCGAATGGATTCGAAAGGCCGTTGAGCTCCGTTCGGTGCGCGCGTAATGCGTTTAGTTCGAGCCTGAATATAAATCACAATAACCTGTGTAACCCACATCGCGGTATAGCGCGACGGTCGGTCGCTTACTATCCACGAGATCCGAGTGTAATATTCACGGTAACCTGCTAATTAAAATAATTAGTATGCAGAGACCACCGTAAACGTAACTCCCGTATAATTTACATATCCCCCGTATGAGCACATTCATTTCGAATAACGTTATGCGCTTCGATGCTACGTGGAATCGTAAGCCGTATCGCGGCGAACGATTGCCACCCGCGAGTTCCGTTCGATTCGCTCTTCTACGTCGTGGCACCCTTCTCCTGCGCCTACGTTTCTCCATGGTAAGAATCTCTTCGATACACCCGGTACGTACCCATCCGGAAGTATCGTGCTATCGACGTGTTCGCTCGGTTTACGATACGATGAACGAAGGTATCTACGGTGACACGCTAAATAAACGCCCGTTCCATTCCAATCGATCGTTACTCTCTTCGATTCTCAATGCGATTCCGAATACCGATCGATGCTTAGCCATTCGCCTTGGCACTGGATCGGTCCATAAAATTTCGCTAGTGGCTCGCGATTATCCAGCGTATTTCCGTCAATATTTCCTACGAAATGTCCGCCTTGTACGCGTCGAAACGAATAACGATGCTTCAAACTTTTTTTAACTGCGAAAAATCGCAGTGGTGACGATTATCGAAAATTCGAGAGACCTTTTCACCGAGCAAATATTCTTACGTACAAGTCGTTGAGCGCGTTTCGTTCAATTTCGTCGATCACTCGCGATACCGTGGATTGCCTACTCGAAGCTATCGTCGGCGTTCCCCGAGCAACTCACGTCGTGACGCGCGGCAACGAAAGGAAACATCGCGACGTCTCTCCTTCCGTGCTGTCCCTTTCTCCTCTCTTCGTCTTGCCCCTTCGCCTCGGTGATAAGCAGGAGCGACGTGATCGCCGCCTACGTTCGGAACGACGTCGAACGCATTTTCGTTTTACGCAATGGTTTGGCTCGGCGCCCTCGCGATAGAGCGACCCTCCTGTTCCGCCCCTCCGATCGTCATCTTCTCGAAATAACGCGGCCGTATCGACGTAGGCGATATCCAAATCGACGACTTTGCAACGTCGACGTAGCGACGGAGACTCCCGTGGAATTTCGCTCGCCGTTCTTATCCGTAAGTCAAACGGGACGTAAGAAACGAGGAGAAGAATCCATTGTATTTTCGAGCGAGTCTCTTAAGAGCGACCGACCGAACGTCTGAAATTGAATAACGGATCGGACGCAAAGCGGAACGGGAAGGAAATTAAATGTTCCAGCCACGACCAAAGGGGAATACCGAGCGTTTATTGTCGAAAGTAAATAATTATTCGCCGAGATACGTAAGGTGCTCCTTCTTTGCAATGGAAACTCGAGGTAAACTCGTCTACGCGCCACTTTCGAGCACGGTGCACCTTACCTCCAACTAATTGTTATCCCATTGTCATCGTTGCGCTCCTTAACTCCTACACGATACGGTTGACAGTCCGTTAAACCGCGTTCGTACGATTAACGATTTCTTTTCTATCGTTCCACCACAAGGGAACAGGTTTCGCTTTGCTTTCCTTTCAACGTGAAAAATATATTTTTAGAAACTTCCAGCCTAAGGAAAAGGAAACGAGACGGAGATACTACGAGAAAAAGAGAGGCAGCCAGAAAGATCGACAGAAAATGCACTCCTTGGTCATGACAGACCGAGAAATATTCACTGTCGATCGAATCCTTTGACCCTACTCGGATGATTAACAATCCTTCCTCTGTTGCTTCGCTTTCCACGTGGAAAACGTATTTTTGGCAATTTCCTGTGTACGAGGAAAGAAACGAGACGGAGATTTAACGAGAAAGAGAAAGACAGAGGAGGATAGCCAGAAAACGCACTACTTGGTCATGGTCGACTATAAAATGCTCTCTGTCAACCGAACTCTTCAATCCCCGCTCGGATGATTAACAATCTTTTCTCTATCTCTTCGCGTCGATGTAACTGCTTTCACTCAACTTTGCTTTCCCCCTGAAAACACGAAAAACATATTTTCGGAAACTTCCTGCGTACGGGGATAGTACGAGAGAAGGAGATACGCTTGGTAGAAGCGAGAGAAAACGCTCTCTTCGGTCATGACAGACCGAGAAATATTCACTGTCGACGATAAATGCCGATACTCCGAGCACCGGCAACATCAACCTTTGCAGCTCGGCGTTCTCTGGCAGCCAGGTGGCGCCGGGTCTGTGCGGTTATTTGCATATTTCAATTTCCTCTGCGCAACACAGGGAGGGTGCCGCCGTCGCGACGCGCTCCCGTACGCACACGCTCCATCCTCTCTTCGCGCTTTCACACCAACATACCACTGGCACGCCGTCCGACAAGACCGACGACGAATTCGTGTCCTACTCGTCCTCGTCGTCGTCGCCTCTTCCTCTTTCTCTCTCCTTCACTATCGTCGTGGATAGGCGCCTGCAAAAACCGCCTCGAAGAAATTTCACACGTTGGGACGCGAGCATGATAGAAAGAGAGAGAGAGAGAGAGAGAGAGAGTCGCGACGTCGATCTACATCGTCACGACGTTACCCATCCTTTCGTGGCGTTCGTATCGAGGCTATTCTTTCGGACGGTGCTCTACGTGGTCTGTTTGTGTGTGTGTACGTGTGTACACGAGTGTACCGCTGTCGACGTTCCACGCACACCGATCCTGACGATATCGCGGGACGGAAACGCGCAGCCGTTCTACCGCGACGACGAGGACGAGACGGCCGCATTACCCGCGGTCCTATTATAAAAGTCATTTCGCAGGACACCCTTCCCTGTCCATTGTACCGACGCATTTCAATTTTCGCCCAAGATGCAAATTTCACGTCGACGACGGGCGTTCGCACAGCGGCCATTCGACGAACGTGAGAGTCCATGTCGTTTCTCTCTTTCTTGCGAGATCGAAAGGGAAAATCGCGAGGCGTTTTCTGCGATTTCGTTACCGCGAGCTTCTCTACTTTTTGGTCCTACTCCTTCTCCACTTCTTATTCTTATTATTTCTCGTACAGATATTTCCTACGTTCTCGATCCTCGCTTTTAGACGCGTTGGAAAATACTGTACTTGCACGCTCGAAGTGGTGGCAGGTAGAAGCAACGTTTTACACGGATGAAGGGACACGTGTGTAAGTCCTACAAACTGGTGGAAACCAAAGTTTGCGTTAAAAATCCGTTTACCCACATTTCACGTGTCGTAAATTGAGTCGTTTTAATCAAATATTTCTAATTGACCCTATAAAAGAAAAATTCTATTTCAATCAACGCGATGGTAAGAATCGACAGCTGGAAAAAGAGATCCGCCACAAATAAATCCTTCGCAAAAACGATCCTGTCGATTTATCGTATCTGGTATCCCAACTTCACCATCTCATAAACATTCCCTACGGATTACTCTCGCTCTTGAATTTATTTTCCTCGCGCTGCGCGTTACGTAGTTTCGTATTTTCCTCGCATTTACCTTCTCGATTCCTCCCTTCTGGAAGGAGTTTCTGCGATCGTCTCGAAAATTTTTCTTCGTGTCTATCGCAGAGAGAGAGGGAGAGAGAGAGAGAGAGAAGGGGAGACAATCAAACCGTCGATTCTCACCTCCGAGCGAATTACTGCAGAACGAGGGATCTGGCGCTCGCGTGACTCGTGCCGGTAGTTTAAATCCGCTTCGCTTCGTAATGCGGTTACGTGACGCGCGAGCGAGCTCACACTCGCGACCATTTTGAGGAAGAGGACGCCCGCGCGTATTTACTTTTACTTTGGAACGAACTTCCGTTAACAGCTTCAAGTTTCGAACTGTCTTAATTCAGCGGAGTCGCGACGGGAACGAAGGGGGAAAACGAGCGTGATATCGCGGACGTGCCAAACGGAATTACTCGAAACGTGATTGCAGTAGGTATTTGTAGGCGCCATGACGATTGTTTCCCATAAATATACGATTTATCGAGGCCAGCTTCGCCACGAGAAACTTCCAACTACGAGTCTCTTCGATATTCCAAAAGTTTTTTGTTAATTCCGTCCATCTTGAGATTCGAAAAAGGAGAAGAAAGAAAGAAGGAGAGACAGAAGAAAAAGGGAAAACGTTCGCGGAGAAAAGCCAAAGAATTTTAATCTCGCGAAGGTCGACTCCGAGTCACCGACGTTTTATCGCTCGTCAGCGACTCTCCAGTTTGTCGATACGCTATCGCGATTCGCGCGACGACGAACCTCGTTACCGGCAATGCGATTCCTTTCTACGTCCCTTATCGTCCGCGTTCGAAGCCGTACGACGCTATAGTAACCGACGAGTATCGCTCGAATCGACAAACTTCGTTGGACGGATGCCGACGATGCCTTCGTGACAACGTCTTCCATTCGAGGGATCGATTACCCGTCGGGAGTAGCGTCGAAGTAAGCGTCACGACGACGCGCTCGCGATCCGCCGGTAATTCGCAGCCTCCTGGCGCGGTCCGACCTCCCCTCGAACGACGGCATCGAAACGGTCCGTGGAAGTAGGCGTAGAAGGAAAGAACAATAATTTTTACGCGAGGGGCACAATTAAATTCCATGAGGCGATTTAAATCCGTCCGCTAGCGCTACTGCATTTAAATTCTCCGTTACTTACAACTTAGAAGATTAAAGGACTGTCGTAACGCGTGGAACTTTTCCTTATTTTTCCACTCGATTGAAACGATTCGTACGAGACCGTGAGGTTGCCGTCTTTCCACGACGGCCTTGTCGCGTTTCCCCGCAATTTCCCTTCCAAGCGTACAACTCATCCAACGCACGAGATATTTTCAACAATTTTATTCGGCACGCTCGGATAAAACCGACGTCGTTCGACCCCTTGCCTTACGCTCAGAGTCCCCATTTGACTGCTTAGCCGTACGCTCAAGCGTTTGCAAATCCTATTACAAACAATTTTTAAATAAACGTATAACTAATTTACGAGTGGTCACGACAAAACAACAAAATTACCGACGGTGCCTTCGCGATGACGCTTTCCCTTAGAGATATCTATTTTCCTTTCGTCGTAGCGTCCAAGTATACGCTCATGATCCGCCGTTAATTCGCCAACTCCAGTCGCGGTCGGACCTTCCCTCCAACTACGGAATCGAAACAGTCGACGGAAGAAGCCGAAGAAGGACGAAACGACAAAAGGACGAGGGACGAGTGTCGATAATCGTGACGAGAGACGGGAGGCGTCTGGAAACGCGAGCGATACGGCGATAGACGAGACGAAGACGATCTTTTCTCTCCAGGAGAGACGCGCCGACGGAAAAACAAGTCGTACCCCGTCGATGGAACGTTCGCTTGGCGAGATTTTAGCGGGTACGAACGAAGTGGACTCGAGGAGCGGAGCACTCGAGAGTGCCATGGGGGAAAAGGGGGCCGAGGGACGGTCGGAGGCCATCGGACAGGCAGGAGCGAGCGAGTGGACGGCCGTAGGAGGCGCAGAGCCGGATATAGGCGTCGGCGGCGTTCGTCCGGCGGAAGGGGCGCGAGGAGGGCGGGCAGTCGCTCGAGGTTGACGTCGAGAGACGGGGAGGCGAGCGCGGGGGAGCGGGACGACACCGTCGAAAAGAGGGAGAGAGAGATCTCGTTGTATCGATCGGCGTCATAAAATCCATTTTATGACTTGGACGCTGTCCAGTGACTGGTGTATTAGCCGTCGCATTGCCTCGCAAATAAAACGCTCTTCTACTCTTGAACCACCTAGCCTCCTCCCCGTGCCTCCTGGGCCCACCCCCTTCGCCCGCGCACCCTTCGACGACCCGGACCTCGTCGGCGTCGGACGGTGGCATCGACTCTCTCTCTCTCTCTCTCTC
>JAITYT010000528.1:2219158-2244893 GCA_025433975.1 Liostenogaster flavolineata
GCCTTAAAAGCATTACGAGCGGCTTCCTTCCTGCCTTTTTTCTTTCCTTATTTCTTCCGTCTTTCTTTCTTTCTTTCGTTCGTTCTTTCCTTCTTTCGCCAAACGTCTGCTCTTCGTTTCTCCTTCTGCGTTCTCGTCTCGGCGTCTTGCGCGCAAAAGTCTCGGAACGCCTCGTTCCGATAAAGCCTTCCAGATTTAATTCCTGTTTATTTACCTTGCCTCGTAAGCCCGGCCTCCGTCTCGGTTGCGATGTTGGTCTAGGCAGCCTCAACGTTAACAAATCGCCAGATGTTACCGTCGGAACGTTGGAATTTCGTGTGTGACAGAAGAATGGATACGCGAATCCGTGCGCTTCGTTCGTGTAGACCGCAGCTATTTTTAAAATCGATCGCGCCGAAAAGTCCGGCCGAAAACGCTTTTTCGGCGAGAGCGTTCTAAGATCGCGTTAACAAGCTGTTATTTCTCGATGATTGCGCTCTTCGAGCGGTCGATGTTCACAGATCGGACCAATCAGAATGCTATTCCGATACATCCACTCTGCTTCTGTCAATTGTTAACGTGAATTGTTGTTCCGCGATGATCGAGCGTCCGCTTTAATCGATCAATATTTATCCAATCGCGTCGCACGATCGATCGATGTCTACGAATCCAGTCAAGATCTTAAAAATCGCGCGGTCACTTGGATCGATCCAATTCCATGCATCGGATCGCTTCAAAATGTCCAACTAAAAATGTTTTTTCCAATCCTGAATTCTGCAGCTGCGTCAACACAGATTGTTATTTTTCATAGATCGATAAGCACGAGAACTCGGCCAAGGTCACCAAGACCGATCTGAAACTTCAAAAATTAGTGCAAAAAAGTTTCGCGATAGTCGCAAATAGAATAATTCAAAAAAGATCCGAAGAAATTTAAATGCTAACATTCAAATGTACCCAACGAGCCCTAGGAGTCCAAAAAAACGTTCAAAGTCCAACTCGTCGCGTAATCCATTGCAGACCGACGATAACTCAGTCACGGCCGAACGGAGTCACGTGACCGAGTGTTAATCGGTGGTCGCGTTAACGCGATAAGCAGTCGCGTTGAGATTCGAAAGGACGGATTAGTCGCGACTGACAAATTACCGAGCCGATTTACTGGAGTGTAATTGACGTTGAGAGGATATCGCCATCGTGCGAAAAAGAAAGAAATCCTCTCTCTGACGGGCATATTCGCCAACTGGCAAACGCGCAAAGAAAAGCGAGAAGGGTTCGAGAAGTCGGTGCGCGCGCGCGCAGGGTTGGATTCGAGGAAGGTCCGGACACGGTTTCGAATACGCGCGAATTTGCATAAGACGACCGATATTCGCGCGCGCGCGAATGCCGAGAGTCGGCGCGAGGTACGAGGTAAACGGCAGTGTGCGCGAGTTTACGCGTTTGTGTGACGGAGCACGGCTGAAGGGAGGGTCGAGAAAGGGGCTAAAAAGTGCGAAGACCGGCGACACTCGCGAGTCATGGACAAAGAAAGCCGAGCGCGGCAGCTCGTGCCGGCCATTGTTCGCGTGCCTTTCTAACCAAGTTTTTGCGACTTTTGCGTGCACCAGCGCTCGCCACTCTCGAATCCGATGAAACTTCAACGATTTCGACCGTTCGGTATCTTCGGCGCGTTTCTCGTGCCTCCGTGGCTTCGATGAACTCAGGGGAGAGCGAAAGAGGGCCGTGAGAAGACGAATAAAAAAATAAGAAGAGAAAAGAAAAGCGTTTCTCGTCGAATTATTCTCAACGGCGAAAATGACTGGCGCTCGTCGAAGGCGAATCGTTATAAAACTCGACGCTAGAATAACGAGGCTGGACGATCGCGAGAGAAGAATGATCGAGAAAGAGGGTGAGTGAGAGAGAGAGAGAGGGAGGGGGCGATAAAGTTATCAAACAATTACGCGAAACTTTCCGTATTTGCGCTCGACTACGAGGGGTAGTTCCCCCGCAGGGGGCAAAAGATATGAACAAGAAGAATACGTAGAAGACGCCGAGGAGGGAGGAGGGATGGGGGAGGAGGAAGCGGAGCGAGGGAAGGCCGAAGTAGGGAGTCGGTAGGATGGAAGCGAGCCGAGTGGCGACGCCTCAGTGACCGAGCTTACTCTCGCTCGTACTTTCGTTCGCGAGCTCGTCGACTCACGTTTTTCCTAGGTGGTGGGAAAAGCGCGCGCGAGTGCGTACGCACCTACACGCCAACGGCGGCGTACCTACTTCTCTCTCTCTCTCTCTCTCGTACGCGAGTAAACGAGCAAGAAAGAAGAGGGAAAAAGGAAGGAAGAAGAAGAAGTACAAGAGGAAGAGGAAGAAGAAGAAGAATAAGAAGAAGAAGAAGAAGTAGAAGCAGAGGGAAAAACACCGACGCGCACAATACGTAAAAACACGTAGGCGCACACGTACGCGCAGGCGTACGGCCATCACCGTCGCCTCGTCTCCCTTTCACGCGCACAAAGACCGGCACCCTCGTGGCCGCCTCGTGGACTTTTGCTTTCGAGTTCCGCGATACGTCCCTGAGAATAAGCCGCCAGTCGCAGTTATACGCGCCCTTCCGCGTGCTCGTCCTTTGTCCTCGTTCTTTCCTCTCTCTACGGTCGCGCCAGAGAACCGATCGAGCCATCTTTTTTCGCCTTTTTTTTTAACACCCCCGGCTCGATTTCCGCGTGCAGGTGCGTGCGTGCGTGCGTGCGTGCGTGCGTGCGTGCGTGGACGCGTGCCGATCGCGACGATGACGTGAGCCTTTGGAACGCCGCGGAACGATGGTGTATTTCGGGTATTCGACGAGGCACGTGGCTCATGGCTGATCGGAGCCGGCCTTCTTCGACTCTCCTCTCTTCCTTCGAGACCAGTTGCATCGGCCTCTCCGCCGTTAAGACGAGCCGGACTCGCGAGTGTGCAGTGCCTCTTTGTTTTCGTGATTTGGTGCGATTTGTGCCGACACACGGATACCACGCGCCACCGGAAGAGAATACGGATCGATCGGGATTTTACCTGCGATTTGGATTTTGGACGTCAGACGTCAGGGCAGTCTTCGCGACTACTTCGCAAGATGGTCGACTTCATCGCCTATCCGGAGATCTCTTATCTCTACGACGAACTTCTTATGGTATGCGCAACGATGCGAAAGCTGATCGATGATCTTTCGTGGATACTAATTTTCATTATTTTATTCCGGAGGTCGCTTCCAACGATATTCCGCTCTCGGAAACGTAGTCGCAAATTTCCGATGGAATCTCGTCGAGATTAATCTAATAACGGCGCGTGTCCTGTTGGGAATACGACGTGCAAGGATCGCCGCCGATAATTCCTGCATTTTCGTATCCCTCGCGGTAAAAATAATTGAAACGTACGAAAGTTATAACCATTTCTGGGGTCGCGTAGATATTACCCTTAAAAAAAGACTCCTTTTATGAAGCATTCGTATAAAAGCAGATTTCTCTCCGACGAAAACATGATAAAGCGCTACTCAGTACGATTTTTAATATCCGGACGCGCCGGATAAATCATAATTACAAGAGTTAACGCGATAGTAATAGTCGCAATAACGCCGTTGTTATTACGTACCGATGCGAAGTTTTTAAATTGCGGTAACATATGGAGCGGGGTAATACGCTCGGAGCATTATGTACATGCTATTCGAAACGTAAATTCGAAAGAACGACGCAACTTTTCGATAAATCTCTACGATATTTTCCGACGATAATAAATGCGAACAACCTTAAAAGGACCGAACGTGCGATTAATACGCGTGATTTAAACACAAATATATTCGTATCTTTTTGAAAATATTACGCCGGTTATCGTCGTGATCGTATTCATCTATAATAATCGAGCGATAGAACGCATTCGAAAGTACCGATTCGTAAAGCCATCGTGTACCTTGCGTGTACCTTGCGTGTACCTTGCGTGTGGCTTCGCGTACCTAAAGATTGATTTCAGAAAGCAGAGGAATCTGAAAGGATAATTCGAAAGAAATGTAGAGAATCTTCGGAAAATTTGTAGTCCGGCGATCGTAGGTAATGTTCGGGGAATCACCGCGTCCTTGTGCCGTTCTCGTACGATACCACTGATTATTCAGATTGTCGCTTGTAACAGCTGCAAGTCGTTACCTTTATGGCTCGTTCGGAGGCTATTAATCGTTGGAGAGTCGGAGAATATTCTCACCGTAATGCGAAACTATCGAGCAAATATATTAGCAACTGCACTAAATACAGTTTTGACACACCTATTAATATATTGCATTGTACTAGTTTCTCATTCCGCGGCGCGACATATTTCACTCGAGCCGCGTCCTGGATTACGAGAGTCACGACGCATCATCGTTCCTTTGTTACTGCCATTTTAACGATGATAAGAACGAAAACAGCTTGTCTCCCGTACTAATTGCGTTCTAACTGTGATCGGAGGTTCTTGCTTTTCCCTCTTACCACTTCGGTCTATTCACGGTTAATTTGTATGCGAAAGATCCTCCACGCGAGTCGCGATAGTCCAGGACACCTCGCGATCTTCTTGAAACGTTCCGAGACGAGCCACCCACCTTCGTTAACGCCGATATAAAGAGTGACTTTGAAGCCAGACGACCAACGTAGAAACGAATCGTGATCCACCAAGGCGGCTCATAATTTCTCCGTCGGATCGCGTATCCACGAATGAACCTCTAAGAGGTTGTACGGACCTCTAAGAGAGTGTACGATAACTGACAAGAGACGATAAGCTCATGGAAATCGTTTCGTACACCCTTTACCAAATAAACCAGTTCGTTATTAATGATGCGAACGACGCGTCAACTTTGTTCTACCCGCGGAAAATTATCAGTTAGATTCAGCGAAGTAGTGACTCTTAGCAAACAGGTAAACGTCACGTAAGATCTCTGGTTCATGGGCTATTGCTTTCTTAAAGTTTCTTGGCAAAATTCATCAAGAATTACATACCATACTCGGCCTCGCTTACCTACACTCGTATACGCTATCATCGAAGACAGACTGGGATCGGTTTATCGAACTTACCCTCGGCGAACAACTAACCGTTGGCGATCTTTGACCAGTGACATTCTTTCGTACGAAATTCCCATAAATTCCCCTTGACCGCGTTCTTCAACCTGGACGATCCAACAGCAACGACCACGCGAACGACGCCGGGGTGGCAAATTTCTACCCTCTCCGTGGCCTTTTTACTTCTCTCGTAGGCCGTGGGATTTACACGGCCTTAACATTAGGAGGTAATTAATCGTTCGTACGAGGAAAGGAAGAAAGAAGACGGAAAAAGGTGCAGAGGTAAAAGTCGCTAGGCCTCTCGGGGGAAAGGCGCGTCCTCGTGGCGCTCGCGCGAGACCGCGAGGAGGTAAGCGGTGAAGGCGCGGAGGGAGGGCTCGCCCTCGCTACGACGTGCAACTACTTTACGGGAATATCACTTTGATCCGTCGCTTAATGAACGATGGACCGCGCTCAGTAAGAGTACCCAGACTGAATTTAATTAGGGCTCTTAACTTGGTGGGTCGAGAGCACGATGGGATGTCGTACGGAGCAAGCGCGTGAGACGCTCAGAGAGAATAAGAGACGGATGATAGAGGGAACGATGGGTAGGAACGGGAGGAAGATAGGACTCGTTGAGAGGGAGCTAGCGGCGGTGGGAGAGGGGTGGTATAGAAGAAGAGAGCACGAGGGGCAAATAGACGCGGAAAGAGATGGAAGATAGAGGTAGAGGCAGGGCAGACGGTAAAAGCTTGGATGAAGCGCGAGTGCGTATGGCCGAAAGGGAAGGCTTAGAGGACACGGGAATGCAGCCGTCACGCTGATGACGACGTCGACGACTCCGGTACGACTCGATTGTCATGCAAATCACGCTACGAAGCAGCCGTTATCAACTCGCCCGCTCCTTCGCCCGTTGTCTCGGCTCGCTTCGCACTTGTCGCGGCATGGCGATAAGGACGACCGGCCTGGCGCACCGCTTTGTACCTTCGATCTCGACGACGCCGCCACCTACGACGTTCTAATTCGCGGAAGGGGTCGTTACCGGATCGACCCTGTTCCAACCTCGCCTTCTCCATTCACAGGAATTGGTCGTTGATCTTGATCCGGGGAATCTTCGAATCGGTGGGTACGTCAATGGTTTCTCCCAAGATTGAAAACGACTTTTACGCATCGAGTTTAGCTCTACGTGGCTTTGTTATTAGATCGCTGCGTTACGTTCGTTGCTGGTTCGCTCGATCCGCTGGTGGATACCGTCGCGGTTTCCGGATACCCCTCGCGACGTCCTTGTGGAAGTTTCATGGAAGAAGTAGCAGCGGATACGATCGTGGAAACGGAAATTGAAGGCGCCCATCCGATGGAAAAATAATGTCCCACTTTTGGAAGTTTGATCGGACTAAGCTCGTTTCGTTCGCAGCTAGCGGTGATCTTCGACTACTGCGCTCTCCTTCGATACTCTCTTACTACTCGAGCTTTTCTTCGAGGGCCAAGGCGGCCACGTATACGATGCACTTGCGCGCAGGCCCCTCGGCTTTATGTTGAAATTGGAAAAATTTTATTTGACCTGCCGCGGTCGTGGAAGACATCAGAACGCGGGAAATAGGAATTGCGCTAGGAAACTCCTTACAGGTCGGCAAGGCAAACAGGGCCGCGCCCCTCGTGGCCAGTCTAGGACCGAAACTTATTTCGACGGTGCACTGTCGAGAACCGAGCACCGCCCGGTGGGTAGTAAACTGCTTTTGCGAAAGAAGCGGAAAGTCTTAAAGCGAAGGAGACGCGGGAAAGTAGAGGAAAAAGCGGATGAAAGCGTAATTCTTACTGGAACCGCGCGTGCCTCCCTCCGAAGAATTTCGCGGAGTACCGGACCGAGTCAATGGAACTCGGAGGGAATTTAACGATCGACGGACGCGATAAAATTCAGGAAGAATAGTGGATCGCCTCGCGAGATTCGCTTCTCAGCCGTCGTGCCTAGAATCGATCCGCTTGGCGTTTCGCATTTCGACGCAAATAGATTATGTACTTGTCTATAGCCGGTAAGCGAACTGGCCGCGCGAACGCCTAAAAATAAAGCCGGATATCGCGCAAACACTCGAGCAGCCATTAAGTATTATCATCTCCAGACGGCTTCTTTTTGAGCGGCAAGAGCGGCTCGGAGGAATATCCAAGCGAGATATCGCCCTGTCCATGTTTTGCAACGACGATGGAACTTCTCCTCTCTCTCTCTCTCTCTCTCTCCGTTTGCTTCGTCCTTGGCGCTCGAGCGATGCATTTACTTAAATTACTTTTCGATTGCCATAACCGCCTGCATCCAAGCTAAACATTTATATAGCCAAGGGAAAGCGAACTCGCGAAATAACGCTCCTGGATTTCGCTCGAATCGATCTTTCCCCTATCTTTCTCCAACTAAAAATATCACGATGACGGACAATCGTGTATACACGGAAACGCGAACAGACGCTCGGCCACGTGTCGAGTCGAGTCGAGTCGACGACGCGAGCTCTGTATCCTATCCAGCTCTTTCGAACTTTCTCGTCATTTTCTTTCGCACCGCTCTGCCCTGGACACGTCGAGTTCGATCCAGAAGCAGTTAGTCCACTTGGCGTTGCCAGGAATGATCGTTAGGAAGATGCCGCTCGACGTTTCCGCGGGCAACTCGAAGCGTGTCGAACGTAACGGCCGCGACAACTAGGTTAATCGGTTCTTACCGAAAACGGTAGACGGTAGCGGGCGCGCGTGAAACGCTTAGATGCCTCCAGGAGAGAAGGAGCAAGTAGTGGAAAAATATTCAGCTCCGGGGCTTTTCAGTTTTATCAGCGATAGGTCGGCCGGTTCCTATAGGCGCGAGGGGTTGGGAAAGGGCGGAAAAGGCGTCCTTCCTCGTGCGTTTAGGTATTGTTGGCGGTATCTCACCCAGGCAGTGGGCAGGCTTTGTGTTTCTGCCCCAGTTTCCGCGCAGGCCAGACACACGGGTTTGGGAGTACACAGGGAGTCTAGGGCGAGGCTGCGGGGTCTGGGGGACGAAGGGCCGGCTCGCGATAAAACATTCACACGGTTTAGATGTACGTACGGGCACGTACACGTAGACGACTTCGTAGTGTGGAGACGTACAACCACCTTGGGTTAAAAATACCCGCGCGTATCGTACACGCCGTCCTTTTACGTAGTCGTGTACCGTTGAATTTTCTACCGGCTCGGTCCGGTGCCGCGGTCATGCGGCAGTTTTATGCTTTACGAGATTTCCATCGGCCAACTTGTACGTTTAGCTTCCGCCAAAGGAGAATCGATCAGTTACGGCACGCGTTTCGCGCATGGCGGTCCAGCGTCGCGTTACATCAGCCTTGACGATTGAAACCGACGCCATTACTTGTAAACGCGTGCCTCGTGGATTTGCCACCCGTACGTACGTACGTACGTACTCCTAGTCGACGACCTGGCAGCCGCTTGGCACGAACCTCACCGGCTAGATTCCATAAAGTTCGACGAATTAAACATGAGATTGCGGCAAGACGTTTCCAAGTAGCAAGAATTATTCCAACGATGCGTAGATATCGTGCGGCGAGCCGGTATCGCGACGTTTTAAACCGCACTGTTCCAACGTCTTCTCTCAGCGGCTTTCGAAAGTTCCCTCATTTATATCTGGCCGATGCGGAGAGTACGTTTCGGTCCGGTCGTTTTGGAGACGGAAACCCCGTGGAGAATTTCCCTTCCTCGCATTCGGCTGGCATTAGCGTCGCTCGTGCCGCGAAAAGGGAGACAGTGCTCGAAAGATGAAGAAGAAGAAGAAGAAGAAGAAGAAGAAGTAGCAGTAGTAGTAGTAGTAGTAGTACCGAAGGCAGGGGATGGAGGACTAGAAGAAAGAGGAAAAGAGAGAACGTAAGAGAGCGAGAAAGGAGAGGTGGAAGGGGAATGGGTGCCCTTTCGGTCTCTTTTCGCCCAGAACGAAAGCAGGAGTTTGCAACTCCATTCGGAGAAAGGGTCGCGGGGGGCATAATTCCGGTAGAGAGGCTATGACGAGGTAGCCAAGTTGGCCACCTCTACGAGACACTCTCAAAGACTCTTCCGCTAATTTGATGATCCTCCAAAGACTCGGGCTGCAATCTGCCACACGGCGAGCTTCTGTAGACGTGGACCCTCGCCGATCTCGTCTCGTCTCGTCGCTCTGCTCCGTGGGGAACCGTCCCCGAGGAGTTAACCGTCAAGGCTCTTCACCTTTTCTTTCTTCTTCTTCTTCATTCTCTTTTCTCTCTACACGGAATTAAAAGGGCAGCGCATGATAAGGCACTCGACTGACACCGGGATCGTCAGTATGTTCGAGCGTTCGTCTTCCCTCTGCTCCAGTCTACCGCGTCGATCGTCTTCGTCTGTCCTCGTCTTTGACTTCGGTCGTAGACTTTCGTCGACGTCATCCGTTAAAGCCGAAACGCCCGACGCGATTAACAGGGCCAAAAACGAAGTTTCGAAGAAAAAGAAAAGTCGAAGGATCGTTCAGGGTCACCGTTTCGAGATGATCGTCGAAGCCAACTTCGTAGTTGGATGATACGAGGAGTTTAGAGCGAATCGGTCTTTACAAGATTTGATAGAAGAAAGTTACTCGGATAATCGGCCGATTTGTACGGTCCCTCACGTATTGGATGTCTCGTGCGAGCTGCTTAATTCCACGAGCAATTCGTTGGGGGTCTCGTACCACGGAGATTACCGGAGGTCTGATGAGTTTCTGGAGTAGGGTCCCGGTGCAAGCTGCTGTAGAAGAGCTACGAACCTAGAAGGTTTCCGCGAAGGTAGGGACGGCGCGGGTAGGCGAAGTAGAGGGGGTAGACACAGAGGGCTGGAAGAGGAGCTGGGTCAGCGTCACCGGAGTGTATAATTGGCTTGATTGTCGGGTTCTAATCTGGTTCTCCTTCTGCCTTCTGTCGAGGAAGGACGTGTCCAGCCTGCCGCTGGCGGCATGGTAGCTCGCATGGAACACGAACGAGTCGACCCATTTTTTCGACGTTACGCTTGTTTAGAAGTTTCCCTCCTTTAGGCCAGCTTAAGATTTAACGCGACTGCGTCCTGCTGGAGGATCAGGAACGCTTTGCGACGTCAACAATTTGCCTCTCGTATGCAACGAAGGACGCGCTCCCAGCGAAGAGACTCGCCTTGAAATAGTAATCGGATCACGAAGGAAATTATTTTCTACTTTTAGGAAAGACCGAAACGTTTTCGTCCTCCGAACGAGAAGAGTTAAACGGTTTTCCTCGACGATTGTTGCGTCGCTCGTTCCTGGTTAATAGAATTTTCATGATGTTTACGAAATAGCATAGACCATTTTAGAAAGAGCACCCGTCGAACGTACGGGGAATTCGCCGAACGTAAGACCGAAAATATTTTCGAGAAGGATTTAGTCGATGAAATTACGGCGTACGTGCCGCGCGAGAGCGATACGCCACCATTATAAACGTTTCTGTCGTTACGCGCATGTTGCTGTCGAATAACTGGCTTCGTACCAACAAGCTTTTAGTATTACCCCGCGACGTCTATTTCGTATCATTCCGTTTGTCAATCCCAATTTGTACATTTCTAAATATACTTGCTACCATTTGCCATCCATTTGCGGGTTTTACCGTGCCTTTACAATATTCCTGCCGCGAGTTCTGTCGCGCCGTAAAAGCGAGATAATAGATCAAATACGAGCAATATTTCGTTATTAATGCGCTCCACCACTAAACACGAATAAACGAAAAATTCGTTCCCTAACGGCACTCGAAGTATTCGACGAAGAAAAATTGCGATAAAATTACGCGAATTTACGTATACGACAGCGTAACGCGATCGCATTCGCAGCGTTACATTACAAAACGATCGAAAGAATCCGATAACGTCCTAACGTTTTAAAATTACAACGGTATCGTATGGTTCCAGCGACGTACGAGTTCGAATCGCGAGCTTCCACTTTTGTGAATTCAATCAACTCGCTTAACTTCCGGTAATTGAAAATGACACGATGGAGAGCAGTTCGAAATTATTCTTCGCCATTTGATAGACATCTGCCGCGAGCGGAACTCCGGTATAGCCACTTGAAGCCACGAGGCGCTGCCAAAGGTGCGAGCGCGAGGAAAGGGGATAGAGTGAATTCGTTAGCAAGGATAGGAATTAATTCGCTCCGGATACGTGACTATACCGGTATAGCGGGTCGATAGAATCTTGATACCCTAATGAACATAGCAAATGTACCACGTGAATAGACCCTATTATATCGGTGACAGCGGATGGCTCGCCACCTCTCTTTCCCGTCTGACTATCAATGCTCTCGTACTACTTCCTAGCTTCCGAACTCTCGACGATGAAGTTCGTATCGACGCAACTTAACTCGCCGCCCTCTACCTTCAAATTCTCTCATCAATTTTTCTCCCTTTTTTCCTGACCAACGTATCCTTTAAATTCGTTCCACCGACAACATCGGATCAACGTCGAAGCGACGTCGAATTTTTTCATACGAACTATTCAGTCGGTTCAAATAGTAGTGTCGTAGAAAACCTATAAAATTATTCGATATTTACGTCGTTTCGAAGTAGTTTCAATGCGTTTCAAAGCTGTATTCTTTTACATCGACGACAAGTTGCTAAACCATGGCGAGTTTCTATCGATCTCGAAGAATATTATGGCGCGAAATTGGAGCAGCGGTCGATCCGAGAACCGAAAAACACGCGCTGGGAATTCCGTTAAGCGAGACGATATCATATTTGCGAAGGTTCTCGGCTCCTTCTTACGATCGAAGTTTATTTTTCGCCGCGGTCGCGGACATTCTATTAACATTGGGGGAATAGGAAGGGAAATCCACGATAAGGAAGCGGTGTCGAACGGGGGAAAGATAAAGAGAAGGAAAGATGTGCCCACGGGTCTGTTTTCATCGATCGAATAAGCGCGCGTACGCCCGGTGCGCTCTTACGTGCAAATCGGAGAGAGAGAGAGAGAGAGAGAGAGAGCGCCGCGAGGGGGAGGACGCGCCGAGAACGTAGGAAGGGGTTGAAGAAGGAGGAGAAAGCTTCCCGGCGAAGTTAAAGCGAGAACCGAGTCTCCGTAGGGAGGTGGATATTTTCAAAGACGACTCGGAAATTGCCTGTCCAATTGAATCGCAAACAATATGAAAATTTGTTCGAGAGTTTTGATTATACAAAGGAGGCAACGGTGAAGATGGCCGCGAGACGGACCCGGGGTTGGGCGGCTCGGAGGGAGGGTTGAAGGGTGCGCGCAGTCGCCGTCGGAAAGAGTAGGAGGAGGATATTCTTAGTGGCGCTCGGAAACAATGGGCCGCCATCAGACTTGCAAAGCGGATCGCCGTTTTTACTTTCAAATTAAATTATTTTCTCCGTTTCGTGTACGATTAATGCTCTTCAAGCTTCCGAGCACTTTTAATCGGCACGGTCGCGGCTCCACCGATATCCGCCTGTGTACGATCTCCGCCTTGTTACGTCCGTGGAAAGTGGATCAGCCTTCGAAGGTCGAGCGATGTCCATTAAGCCGCTCCACTTTTACCCGTGTCGAATGGCAGGGGACGGAAAGGCACACGAGGGCACCGAGCTACGTCGTCGTAGAGCGGCTGGAATCGACGTTCGTGCGCCTGCGTCTTTTCCTTGAAAAAAAGAAGAAGAGAGAAAGTAGAAAAGAATGTAAAAGAAAGGGAGAAGATGAAATAGGAAGAAGAGAAACAAAGAACGGTAAAAACGCGCGAACGTCGAGGTAAAGTAATATCTGTGAAATGATCGTGATGCGGGCAATATGGCGACGTGATCACGTTAGCGTCGTCGTATCACGGCTTAAATTATCGTTCCGCGTTACCGCTCGCATTTAATAAATTAGAACGAATTTCGGTAGGCGGGCAATTTTATCACGATCAACGACCGTCACCGCATCCAGTTTCCCATCCTGTTATTTGCATTAGCGCGAGAACGTGTACCGTAATAATTATAAACCGACGACTACGACAAGGGCAAGGACAGCGACGACAACGACGACGACGACGACGACGACGACGACGGTAATATTCACCGTTGTAAATTTCGTCGGCGTGACAAAGGCGTTCGCACAGCGGATTAATCGCCCGCATCTCTCTGCGCATACCGACGTGACGCGTACCAAAACGCGCGTATCGGTCGTTGCAACTACCAACGTGGCCAGTGCCATCGACGACACAGAGATAATTATAAAAATATCAAAACGCGCGACAAAATGGCTCCTCGAGCATCTATCGATGCACTGAATTTTTCTAAGCTGGATAATCTTGAGAAAATGACACGAGAGGACAATCGACCGTAATCGCAATCGCAATTGGCGGAAATTATTTTGAAATAAAAAATAAAATACCAGTCGTCTCCTATGGATTCTTCGACGCGCAGAGAATTTCACCAGGCAAACTATTCGAATCCCTCGACGCGCAAAATGGCGTGAAAGTCGTCGATGACGTCACGCGCCTCTCGAAGCGATTGCCAATCGCGCTGGTGGACGAGAGAAAGAAGCCGGTCTCCGGCATTTGGAGAATCGTCCCTTATCTCTCAGAGCGCGTAACCATGAATTCGTTTCCCCATGAATTTCAATAGAGGCTGCAGCGAAGCGTCGTACGTACGTACCTATCCACCTACACATTGATTGACGCGACTATCGCGCGCATCCTCCTAGTTGACTTTAAATTCCTCCGCCGCTCGACGAAACGACGACGATCGACTCTCTCCGGGCGAGATCGTGCCGCCTTTGTGACGCAGATCAGGCCGGAAATGAGAAACGTCTGAAAGAACTGCGTAGGCTGTATTGGTTTTTTAAAAGAGATAACGGGAGGAGGGAGGGAGGTAGGCCGACTGCGTATCGACCTTCGAGCACTTATTCCGTCCTCCCGCTTCTTCGCCCCTTGAAATATCGACCTGTAAATAATATCCTTTGACGGGTATCTTCTGGCCAATTTCAACCTTCTGCTGCAATTTTCACCGAAAAGTAAGGAGATATTCCAAAAAATCACCGTCGATTTTCATCCAAGGACACGTCGATGTCTATATCGGAAAAATAAGAAGAACTATCGCGTCTCTTCTCGCGACGTGCTCGAAACGTCACGCGTGAAAAACCGTTCACCGTTTCTCTCCGAGCAAATCCTCGACGGGAGAAACCTACTTTCGGCGAAAACGAACGTTTTTCAAATCGTCCCCGTGGAGAACTCGTTCTTATCGCTTCCTAGACGCGGCTTCGATCCGGCAAAAATACGCGTAAAAGAGAAATCTAATTTTTCGCGTCGTTCGAAGGACCAGAAGGGCAGATCGACGTAACGGCGAGGGATTGCCGCTTGATTTTTCCGTCCACAGCGCGCGTTTTGCGATCGCTTCTCGTCCCGCGTGGTTTCGCGCTCGCGTAAATAACCGAACACGCCGGAGAATCGTGGCGAAGGGGTTGGAAAGGCTCGAGAACGCGACCGAGAGAACGGTCACGCGCGAAAGGGACGTCGTCCGATGGAAAGAGAAACGGTGCCAAGGGGGCCGGCTACTGGAAGAAGGAGAAGGACGAGAAACCGACGGTGGGGGCGAGAGGGCGCGGACGAGGAGAGAAAAGCGGTATAATGCGCGCGGTATACCGCGGCACTTCCGAATTACTCCGGCAAAATCTCCCCGCGTATTTGCATTCCCCCGTCGGGCGAGCACAGACAGAAATTAATTGCGTACTTGCGCGGGCAACAATGAAAAGCCGTTGCAGTTGCAGTCACAGTTGCAGTTGCCGCGGTACGGTCAACCTCTCGCCGGGTCGCGCCGGAAATCAAAGACACTTTCGGCTGGTCGTTCGTTCGTTCCCTCGTGCTGGCATTTCGACGCTAAAATTTCATTCCGAACGGTTTATTTAACGCTCCTAGTCGCGCACGCGCAAACGCCTCAACGCGCTTCCATCGACGGAGAAAACTGCTCCCTGATTCGCTCTTTACGATCCTCTTTTCGTCCACGACGACGACGACGACGACGACGACGAGGAATCGTCGGCGCGACGAGAAGCTTTTACGGACGATTTCGGTCGCGACTCGAACCGTGCGGACGACGGACTTATTTCGAATGTATTTTCAGAGTTCAAGTTCGCGCGTTTCCACGTTTCCATCGCTTCCGCTCGGACCTTGATCGAGTGCAACGTTATCTTGGCTTCGCCTTGGACTTTGGTCGGAAAGATTTTATCGTTTCTAACGTAGTTGGTCCGCCTTCGTCGACTATCTCGCGCGTATCGCGTGAATTATGAATTACTTATTCGATTTATGCGAGCGTTGCTTACTTTTTCCCGAGCAAGCTTTGACGTAGGAAAGCGCGGTGATCAAAGCAACCGATTGTCTTATCCGAATGTAAAATATCGCGAGATTTTAATTCTTGGTTTTAATTTTAACTTTTAATCGCATTGCGTATTTTAATCGGCAAACGGAAAGATTGGCCAATTCAATTCGTACGAAGTTAAGACCTTTGGATGTAGAAATCTGTATTACAAACAGTATTTTACGATCGAAGTTCGCGCATACGATTCGCAATAACGTATCCAACGTGTATCGAAACGAAGAGCAGAAACGAGAGTCAATATTTCGTGCTTATTAATAACTACGAGTCGATCGTTCGGTAAACAAGTTCTCATGATTTTTCTTTGGGTATGACGGCGACGAACCATTTGGACTGCAAGAAACAGCCCTCGCTTCGGAAGTCTGGTAGCATTAACTACTGTTCGCTTTTCCTCGTTCTCGCCGTACTGTCGCACCGTTCGTACCTTTCGCTGTGCGCGTGTGTTCGCATCGGTCCGTTAGTTCGCGCACGTACTTTCGTTGCTTTTTGTTCTCCGCAATTTCCGCGCGGAGTTTCCGAACTCTTCGATTCATCCCTCGCAACAATTTGGAATTTATGAAAATTCTGAAAATTGACGAACTCTCTGAAAATTCGACTTTTTCAATTGCATTCTTCACCTTGTTGCGGCTATCAAGGACTAACGCGATGCAACGTACACTCGCAAATAGAAATACATGGTTATTTATCTATTCGAATAAACTGTCTTTACTTGAATGCATACCCAATACCGACTGTTCCCTACTTCCTACATAAATATGGAAACTCGTGGAAGCGATTCGCATTCACGATTTCAAGATATATGCCCGGTGCACAAGGGACGCGGCAGTTTACTCGATAAATGCATCGGCATTCCATCCACGATCGCAGCGTTATCGTTTTCGCGATAATCTCGTCGAAATATCGTCTATATTATCCATAGATTTTCGAAGAAATTGGTTAAATCGTCCGTGTGGCCTCGCCTTTGATATGCATTTTTTATCACACGATCGATCGATCCAGCTTCAACGTGATTTCGTCAGTGGCAAGTCCGTTAATCGGTATTACGTTCGATATAGTTGATCAGGACTACGCGGGATTTGCGTAGAGCCGCGAGGAAGAGATTTACAAACACGAATATATCATTCTCGGAGATTATCTTCACGGAGAATTTTACGCGCAATTTTTGCCGATTCCAAGAAGCACTCCATCGCGTAACGTAACAGTTTTATGATGATCGCTTCCACGATGATCGTCGATCTTTCCTCGTTGGCTAAAATTTCAAATAAAATTGGACACTGGAATTTGCTATTATTCCGATCGTAGGTTATAATTCGTAATTGTAAAGGGGGGGAAAAAAAACCGCAATCGTCTAAGTAGTTCCATTTTGGCGTCCCCGAATTCTGAGCAACGTGTTGCGGTAAACTTTATCGCGTAATCTACTCTTCGATAAAGCGTAGAAGGCTAATGCGCGCCCTGATCGTGAAATACGCCGCGGGCACGTTAATATCATGAGTAAGTGCTATCTTCCGCGACGGAAAGTGACAAATCGTACTCGTTTTTGTCGGTCGGAGCGCGCCAAACGATGCCAACGCATTGTGGAATAGTTCTCTGGACTGAGTGCGACGTCGACACATTCTACTGCAACTCCCGACAAAGTTTTCGCTCTTCGGTAATTATGTGTCCTGGAGAAGGAGCCATCGCGGACGGACGAACACGAATAGATAGGTGGATGGATGGATGGATGGATAGTTACGCGGACAATGGGAGAGCGAGAGGGACAGAGAGATGAGAAAAGGCGGAGAAAGAGAAGGAGAGAGCGTAATCAGTGGTGGGACGATTGCATAATTGACTCAATTATGGTACGACGGTTGGTAATCACTTTCGCGGAGAATCGGTTTGATGAAGATAGTGGCTCATATTTCATTTCTATGCGATGTTCGGGAATGAGATATTTGAACAATTTACCGCGTAATGTCTATGAGCTGCATTCAGCCTTGGAAGACGTTCGAGTGGCGATCGTTCGAGTGCAGGAACCCCCCGTTACGAACTGACGTCCCTGGAGCGTCACGAAGGACGCGTCGAACGGTAAAGAAACGTTCGTGTCGAGCTGAGCTCGAATTTATCGTCGACCGTGGAGGAATGATTCGAGGTCGCTTTATTACGACGCTCTTCGGTCATTTGTATCGCGTCGGAAAGCTTCGGAGTGGATCGGTCGGACCTAATGAGACTCCGTCGGCGAAAGAGTTTTTCCTAGGGTCCGAGTTGTTTGTCAACGGTCGCCGGATAGAAGATATCTTAATGTAAAGCAGCGCATTAACGATCGCAGCGTCCTCCCCTATTTTTGCGTCATCGTGTCTGCCTTTTCGACTTTAATCTAGCGAAGCAGCCGTCCCCTTCGTCGACTTGTTTCGGGTAATTAAATCCAGGCAACCCGACGAGATGTCGGAGCCTGATAAATGAAGTGTTCTGCCGGAATGGGGTAGGTAGGCTTGCTCGTTGACGGAGGCGGAGCCAATGAGAGGCAAAAGGGCCGAGGGGTCATGTGAATATTGCAGGAGCGTCGTTGAAGGTTTCGCCGCTGTCCGTCGCGAAAATCGACGAGGTGTCGCGTCTCTCGATGCGAGAGAGCCTCGGATCCGCGGTTTAGCCGTCATCCAAATTTCGGCCTCGCGAGCTTTCAATTTTGTTAGGATAAATTTATGGTCGCCTTTGAATCACGCGTTTCGCCGAATCGTGGGTGGCACACGGAAAAGCGATATTCGAACGAAGGTGACGATCTTTTTAAAAATGTCGTCGAAAAAGACGTAAGGATGGAGGATAAATATGGACGATCGATTCGGCCAGTCTTTTGCGGAAAGTGTAAAAAACTTAACCGATCGGATCTTAGAATCTTTAAAAACTCCGATCTATGACCTAGTTAATGGAGGAAAGCACGACACGGGATGCATCGAGTTTTACGAATATGCCAGTAAGTCACGTAAATCTAGTTCCTTTAAAACTTGTATCCGATGTGTAACTCGTCTGACTACGTAACGCGTCTCGGAAGGAGTTATTTATCTTGCTACAGGGAACGAAATCCGATCAAACGACGCGATGCGCCCGAACTCTTCGATCCCCGTAAAACCGTGTAATTTATCGAATCTGCAGGTATAATCGTACACGTAAATCGATCTTACGTAGATCGTAAAGTCCTGACTTTTTTTTAAATTCGTCAAGAAAAGTGTCAGAAAAAAGTCTCATCGTTCATAATCTATAAATAAATTTTTGAAAGCAACAAATTATTTTATATGTACAATGGGAAAATATATTTCGTCGTTCTCCGTATGCGTGAAATTAAAATAGAAATTTTCGTCCGCATTATCCGAAAGCCTCGACGATATGCATCGACTCCATACAAAGCAAACGTAGCCTCTTGTCTCATTTCTAATCGCGTCCTAATGCAATTACGCCAGCTTCTTGCGTCACTAGCTACGTAAATCCTAACGTCTGCGACGTAGATACGAACCGATCGAACTTCGACCGACCAGACTTTAACCGAGCGCGAAGAATATCGCAAGGAATGTTTTAACCGGAAGTACGTCTTCATCTTTGATCTAAAGAACGGTCGAGCCCATGTCACGTACCAAAACCAAACATCTCTACCAGCGCGAACAGCCTGGTAAACACGCATCCATTATCCAAATGGTAAACTTCCATCGATATAAAAAAAAGCTGATCGACCACGAATAAAAGATTCTTTACGTCAACATCGATTAAGCTATACACTCTGCTTCTTTGACCTATTATCGGCGGATAATTCTAATTTTTATAGTTCTAACTTCGGTCATATTTTTCATCGAATAAATCAGTATACGTAATTACAGTCAAGAGTGTTCACTTAATCATTAATTCGCGGGAAATAATTAAATTTCTCTTAATATCGTTATGGATTTCTTATCGAATCCCTCGCGAACTCGAATCGATCCTTGATCGAGAGTTCCTTCCGTTCTGATCGCGTGGTTAAACCTACCGACGTTCTTTCTCCCACTTTTTCTCTGAAAATGCAAGCCGTATGACTCATTGACAACGCGACACGGGAAAATGGAATAATCGCGTTCTATCCTCGATGTTAATAAAAAAGAAGCGCGTTACCGTAGCGACGCAGGGCGTCTCGCGGCGATACGCCGCGCGTCGTAGGCGTATTCCGTATTTACAGTATTCATACTAGCCGCGGCTTGCATTTACAGCAGCTCGAGCCTTTCCAGGCTCGGCTGTGACGAAGGCATATTTAATTCAGGCGAGGCAGGCCGGCTCTCGGTATTGTAGGTGTTGCATCGCGTGCGATACGCGCGCGTATAGGTGCGCCGCGGCGTCGCGCGTATATGCGCGTCTAGCCGTTTCACGGAAACAAATTTCAGCAGTAAACATGTCTGGATCCGTGCCAACTATATTTTTTTTTCGGCGGCGTTATCGCACTTCAGCTTATTCAGCCAACCTCAATTTTCGGAACACGATTAATGACTTTCTACGTCTATTGTTTTCGCGATAAACGCGGCCACCCGCCGCGCGACTCTCTTTTCTCAAGAAATTGTCAACGTCGTCGCCTTCTCATCCTTCCTTTCTTTCTTCCTTCTTTCTTCTTCTTCTCCTTCTTTTTCTTCTTCTTCTTCTTATTTCTTCCCTTCGCCGTCATCGACGTCTCGACGCGCGAGATTACGCGAGAACACGCTTGTCCTTGGGATTATGGAAAAACGCGCTCGCTCCTCGTTCGCCTTGACGACGGCAACGCCTCGCGATCCAACGACCATCCCATCGTAATCCCGTATCTCGTCTGAGTTCGCGGCACGTTACGTTTTCACGCGCGACCGACTCGAACCCGTCATCGATTTTCCATCTGCGACCGCGAAACGATTCAGGCCGATCGTCGGCTATCTTATTATCGGGACGAGTCGCAAGCCGCGTCCCAGGCAGCGTCTCTCCCTCTCCGGCGTCTCGCGAGGCTGACTGGATCGTCGTCGAGGTTGAAGAAAACGTCGAGGAGAGAACGGAGCTCCTCTCCGCAGCGATATCGATCGTCTCGATGCGGCAGAGACGATTAAATGCCGGGCCGTTCGATTACGAATCCGTCGTAATTCAAAGGTCCGCGATATCTGTCGCCCACGGATATATTTCAACATCGGTTCTCGACCGTGCGGCCTATAATCCCGAAGGATTTGTCGTACACATGTTCGTCCCGCGCAAACTGTCCTCGAAATGTTCGATATCCCTCTACGTATCCACGGTGGGAAGATGAATGTCGCGCGTCTGGTTACGACTGCCGGATGATTTCTGGTCGCACCTGAGGCCATTCGTGAAGTTCGTGGCCGTCCTGCTGTCCTAAGGGAGCGTCGAATCGATCGTCGCTTCCACCATTATGACGTATTCATTTACGGGCCAGGTTCGACTGTGCGCGCGCCTACGTACGACGTTTCCTCGTAACTCGCCTTCGATAATCGCCCGATAAAATTCGACGACGAGCTGCGTCTACCTACTCCGATCGACTGACGCGCTTCGTAACCGTTCCAAAGGATCCGGTCAGCTCCACCGTAATGGACGCGCCATTTCTCTCGTTCATCGTCACGGTTACCGTGCCCATTGGGTATCGAGTGCGTCACTTGGATTTTTCCGCGTGTCGGCTTCTTCCTTTCACCTCTTCGTTACCCATGAATTCAACGAAAAAAAAAAACCTTTCGAAGCGTGATCGAATGCCGAGCGTAAATTGCCTCTCGATATGCGGAAACATTTTTTCGATCAAAGCGAAGTTTTGTCCGAAAGAAAAAAATTGTTGAAGTGAAAGGGGAGCCAAAATATTTTGATCACAGCTACCCGTGGTATCGAGAGAATTTAGAAGCTTCTTAATTTTTTACCTGACGCTGGAACCTGACAAATCCAAAGTCGATGTACAAAACATAGCGTGGGGGCAACTGCGAATGAAAAAAATTCGGCTGGGAAAGTTCGTGCAGAAACGCTCGATGAAATCAAGTGCTTCTATAAATGTACGAACGAGATGCATAGTGACCGGTTTCGAGGAAATGATGACTCGCCATTCGGGAATGCCAAGTCATCGATATTCGTGATGTTCCTTGGCACGAACGTGGGCCTGTACGCCTTTTCGCCGTGCGATCTCTTTCTTCTACCGTTCTCTTCTTTCTTTGGACGTAGCTTCGGACGTCTACTTTCTAGATAAACATTTCGTATATTTATAACCGTATATAAACTGAAACGACGGGGTATACGTAAGCCGAAATACTATGTCACTTGGAGCGCAAGCCAGCACGATTTGGCACACTTTATTACGTGGTCGTGATAATAGAAACCATGACCTATCTTCCGTCGTGAGACGTTGAAACCTTTATCTCGTAAAATCAAACGTGGAAACGTATTTCGTTTTCAGATTATTACGACGGTATCTTGTTAAATAAATAAATCGTTATACCGAGCTTTTTAACGAATAATTTTCGTAGTACTTTTCTTGTCTACGATGCGTCTACGATGACGCATACTATCGACAAAGTAATTTTTACTTTGTCATTCAAATAGCGATATTACGCACGATATGATCGTACGTAATATACGGCATTACCGTTATGAATCTACGTAGGTGATACATATACTATACACATATATTTTACGGTAAAAGGAACTGCAGAACAAACATTGATCCTGCGACCTCGTTTCCCGTGGCCGCGAGATGAGCTGAAAATTATATGGCCGTATAGATATCAGATAAAAAAAAATCTTTTTCGATACCCACTCTATCCGAGCGCGCGATATCCTTACAGAGAAACACTTTTAAAAGCATTAATCAGTTACGCGGCAATTTCCCATTACGACACCAATGTTTTTATAAAATAAACAAACAACCATACGTTCCATTTTGACCAATGACGATGAATTCATCCTATTCCGTTCGAACAACGTCGACCCATTAGCTAGAATCGACCCGAGAGTCGAATAATCCTGAAAATTCATTGGCGAACTCCGCACAACTATTTATACGAAACGTTAAGACGTCGATTGGCCTCTTTTCCGATCCACGTCATCATTCGCCTAATTTTCGCGTCTAAATACCTAGAGGTTGTTACGCAACTGCAGCTCCGAGCTGGTGAGGGGTTCGAGACGCCAATGGGAAATCGCTTCGTGGAAGGAAAGCGCGCGTGCGCGGAATCGCGCCACGATCCCAGCAGAGCGTGTCGAGCGGTCCCTCGGATCGTTTGCGATTCGCCTCCTTTCGGCGAGTCGAACGAATTTTTTTGCCACTCCACCGCGAAACGCAATATTTCCTGGTGGGTCCAGTGGGTCTCCTCGCGGAAGCAATAATGGCCGGCCGTCCGTTCAAGCTGTCCGTTCGGATCAGCTCGCATCCCGTTCTCATTGCGTCGTCCGTCCTCGTGGCCGTTTCTCCGCTTGAAACCGGCAAGACGAAGGAAGTAGTCTCCTTCCATCTTCCCCCGCTTCGTCATTCCGTGCCATCGGGTCCCTTGACTTTCGACAATCCCACGACGACCGCCCATCGCCGCCGTCTTCGTCGTCGCATCTACTCTTCCTCGCCTGTATTTAGCGTCGATATTTGCCTTGACAAAACGGAATCGCCTCCGCATGCCGACGGAACGTTGGTGGCGGTGCACCGTGTTTGAGCTATAGTAATTTGAGGCAGGCTAATGAAAGTGCTGCGCAAACAGCGTCGCGACGCCCCGACGTCAAAGCCAAAACCTCCGGTAGCTTTAGTCTCCGGCCTTACTCGCGACCCTTCTCCCTCCTTCTCTCTCCTTCTCCTTCCTTCTCCAGGCACCTCCTCCTCCTCCTCCTCCTCCTCCTCCTCTTCGTCCTTCTACCCCTCCGGTTCCTTCCGTTCTTCCTCTTTGCCTGCGCTCACGGACGTCGAAACGACGAAACCTCTTTCGCGGTATTGGAGATTTAGATACCAATCGAGGTTCACGCACGCACCAACACCCTGACGCGAGCATCCGCCGAGAGAAAGGGATCCTCGAAACGAAATTCGGCCCTCGTCGTCGTCTTGATGGTGGTAAAACGGATTTCGCGTTCGTTCAACAACGTAGAGCCGATGGTAGTCTCGTGTTTGGTTAATAAACGTATGAGAAGCGGGTCCGCGTAAAATAAACTGTCGTCTCCCTTCGATAGGCAAGCGGGTGCGAATCCGATGCCCTGATAATCGCGATCCAGGAAAACAAGGAACGTGCAAATCTACGGGTGCGACGCGAGCCTCGGTGACGAAATTCCGCGTGGTGGAAACGACATTTGCGATTTAATCGGTCAGAACGTTTATTTGCACGCGAATTGACCTAGCCAAGGTACCTTGAAGATCTTCGAAATTAAAAAAAAAATGGTGTGTTGCGAATTCTGAGAAGATTCTCGATTTATACGCTCCGGGATTTATTTCGACTTCGCGAGTCTAGGTTTCGTGACAATCGTCGTGCAAGAGCGATCTTAACTTCCTGGCATGCTCTACCGCTCATTTTTCGAGCTGAGGCGATCGTTCGAAACTGGTCGATTACGAGCGATTAGGTACTCGACTCGAGTCTGATCTATAGCGTGCAATCAGATTCTGGAGAAGAAATGGAGCGTGAATACGTACGTATTTGTCAGTTATGAAATTTCTCGCAAATTGAAATTCTCTTCCCTTCCGGAGAAGCGCGGATTATCGACGGAATAGACGAATCCGATTATTCTACCGAGCCGTGCCCGTGTCTCTACGTAACGCGTTATCGTACCTACGAAGTGTAATAATCGAGTTATTAAAAATTCTTCGTACTCGAGGAGGACGCGAATTCTCGCAGGATCGTTGCCATTCGACTCTCGTAAGCAAAGAAAGCCGTGATTTCGAGTTATCGCGTTCAGAGGGAAAATTAATAACGAGAGGAGCGTAAAAGTAGCCAAGAGGATATGGTCAATGGTATTAACGTCACTCAAATTACGCGTGTCACTTCTTTTCAGACCGATTCCATTCCTCGTTTAAATCGATCCTTAGTTTTTCCAGCGGTTGAAAAAAATTGAAATGACAATTGGGGAAAAAACGTAATCACGTTTCGCGATCTATTTCCATCGACGCGGTTACGGATGATGTGTCTGTGCCTGGCAAAGTAAGAGACCGAAGACGAGTGGACGGATGACGAGAGACGGAAAACGGATGGATAGATCGAGACAGGAGGGAAGGGAGGGCGAAAGACGAAACAAAAAGAGAGAAACCTAGTCGACGTTGTCTCGTGACGCGACGGCAATTCGCAATTATTGATACCAGCGACCCATTAAATTTTAGGATCGATACATGCAGTGTTTTGGAAGATTCGTCTCGATTGTTCGTGGTAGGTAGCTACGATGCTTTGACTCCTCTCAAATTTCGATTTTAATGGAATTCTCAGTGCAATGCGAGTCCCGTCGTACTTCTACGAAAACTTGCGCTAAAATAACAACGCTATTCCATCCTTCGAGATTGCTCGAGTTAATCGACCCAGCCAGAATCGAGATATTGGTAATGGATGCGATATTGACCCTTTGCACTCGAGAATAGTTTTCAAACGCGTGATAAACTACTTCCTGCTAATTTAAAACGGTTTTACGTATATCATAACGGATAAAACTATTATACAATATTTTATAAATGCTTACATTTCAAAGAAAAATATCGTTAAATGGTTAAGCTCTATATTTTTCTTTTATATGGCATTTCATAAAACGATTGTCAAGATGTATCCTCGGCTTATCGATGCAAATTTCGCAGTAATAATTTGTCACGAAAGCTGCATCCGTCTAGGCAGTTAACGCAGTCGCCCAAGTCGAAGCTCTAGTAACTCCAACTTCGATCTTGACTGAAACTTCGTGTCGCGATCGATAAAAAAAGCTCACGGATCGGCGGGTCACTCTTCTACGAGCTCAAGGTTGTCGTAGCGCCTCCAACTTCGCAGAGTGGTGTTCGCAGGACGCGGTTAATACGGCCGGGCGCGATTCCGTTCGGCTCGAAGGACCTCGCTCAGAGCCAGGATAATCCACGGATAGGACGCTAATGCAAGTTTTGGCATCAACGCGAACGCTTCTTCTTCATTTTTCTCGGCTGGCATGGCGGCAGCTCCTCCTTCTCGAGACTTTATGTACGTCGTCGACGTATACCGGGATTATCGCGACGTCCGAGCACGGCGTTAATTTCTAAGAATATTTTGCGCGCGTGGCGTGTTCTCTCGCTTCCGTCTCGTCCGTCGCCCCCCGAAGCGTCCTCGTAGCCGCATTCTTCCGTCTCCTTTCGACCTTCGTCGTCTCGCGCTTCGCCTTTCCGTCGTCTCTACTTCTCTCCTTCGTCCTCGAGGATAACTGTAACCTAATAAGGACGCCGGCAATTCTCCTCCGCTAGGTCGCTCCTTTTTCTTTCGCATGCCCCGGCTTGAATTCGTTGCGACAAGTAGCGTCGTTGGGGAGGGGGGGGGGGGGGGG
>JAITYT010000528.1:2245033-2267347 GCA_025433975.1 Liostenogaster flavolineata
AGATGCCGTGTTTCTTTTAAACGGTCTGTTGGGACCAACGACGACTACGACGAAGCACCTGCGAATTTATCGCTGCCCGTAACAACGAAGATTAAATTGCAGGACACTGTTTCTTCCTTTGCCACTTCGTCCGTCTCGCTTACGACGAAGGAGCGAATACCACCTCACGACGACGTCCAGCTACGAGCCGTTCGACTTCTCGACGCGAGAGCGCCATCCGCAGATCGCCCGTCGCCGAGTGGCTACCAAAAATATCCCCTCGACGAGAGACGCGCTGGAACGTGCTCATGGCGGCGGCGGCGGAGGCGGTGGCACGGTGGGCCATATGGTTCTTAGCTGTCATCTGGCTTACGAAGGGAATATATAAAGTCGCGATATGCAAAACCCGACGTATGCGGTCGCTACTGTCATTTCGTGCTCTCGAGAATCGACCAAGAGTCATGGGACTTTCCGATTTCGCCGGATGGAATTCGCTCTATGAATTCGTGCCATCGATGCTAAGGCGTGACCCTGCGAGACGTCGAGTTTTCGCGTATGCGTCATCGAGACGATGATTTTGTCGTCGATGAAAGTAAGTCGAAAAGCATAGCTTCAATGCTGCTATTACGATTCCATTCTCGGAATGGATGGACGCAGTATTCGATCTGAACTCGTGGACACGTGAAGTCCGTTGACAGTCCGAGTGGTAATATGTTCATTTTTCAGCCATGTACTACTTAATCGTCGATGACCAGTCCAGTCACTCAAGTCCAGTCAAGCTCAAATAATTATACTATGTCCATTGGGAGTCCAAGCGTTATTCGAGTGATATTTTTTATACATCCACTCACAACCAAGTCGTTGATGCAAGATTCGCAATGTTACGCGAAACGACGCAAATTCGATCAGAGTCGAAACGCCCAGTCGCGTCTGTTTCTCTTTTTTCACGTTCTGCCTCGAATCAAAGACTAAACGTCCCTTCCTCCATTCTTCCCTTTCCTCGTCGCGACCTCGCGAGGATACAAAATCGATCGATAGATCGATCGATCTGGCTCTTCCGTCAAGAACGCGACGTCGCCGTCGAGCGATCGAAGCGCCGACGTTCCCGGTAATCCCGCAGGAAAGCTCTTCGAGGAAAAGCATCCGGGCGGGTTAATCGGCGTCGATGATATCTACGGATGCGCTTAACTTCGCGATAGCGCGGACGGCTGGTGCGGTTTCGTAGCGTGAGTCACGAGACATCCAGCGTACGTGAAAACGAGAGCAGCTTGCCAGAGAGAGGGGGGTGGTGGAGAGAAGAAGGAAGAAAACAGGTTCCATTACACGCCAACGTTGTATTTACAACGGGTTAGTTGTTAAACGTCGTTAAACGTCGTTATGGTCGCGACGATAATTATCATACGTCTAAAGGAACAAAGGATACGACGTGTACGACGAGAGACAGAGGCGCGGGGGTGGACGGTGGAAATAGGGTGAGTCGAGACGAGAGACGAAGGCGAGGGGTGGAGGGTGGGACGGAAGGACGGTTTGCGGTTTTGAAGGCGGCGCGTACACCGTAAAAGATCTTCTCTACTCGTTTGCCGCTACTGTTGCTTGCCCGCTTCGACTCTCGTCCTTTCGTCACCGCGAGCACCCTTCACCACGCGGCGAGCCCTTCCGCCGTAATTTCGAGGCTCGGCGTGGCCGGCGGGCGGGCTTCGGATGCATCGTATCAATGCGAGAGTCGAGCTTTCGGCCCGCCTTGAAACTTTACGATCGCCTCGTAAAGATCGTCTCGTCCGATAATTACGCGGCCTGGTAAAATTGCAAAGCGCTATCGGGCAATGTCTTTTCTAGCCCGTAACGCTCGAAGCAGGCTCTTTAGTACCGTTCGCCCTCTCCGCCAATAAAACAACCTTTTTTTTCCTTCGTTGTACTTTGTCGTATTCGTTGCCTCGTTTCCCTTCTCCCACCACCCTTTCTTTCGTTTCACTGGTTGTCCCGTTCGCGAAGTTTGATTTTACGAGCGATTGTTCTCCCCTTTTGTCTCGAGGTGGCGGCGCGTAACGTATTTACGAAGGGATCGGGAGGTCGAAAGGGGAGGATTTCGCGCTAGGAAGTCGACTCCCAGCTTCTTAAGGAGAAAATATTGATAAGTCGAGACGGGTGCCGTCGTCAGCGAAGCCTTTGTAAATGTTTAAGCGCGCGCTAGACTCGATGCGGATGGAAAGAGACGTACCTCGTGGTAATCGGCGATCCGTTAGCGGCCGTTCGTGACGCGATCGTCCTTTCCCAGAGACGTAAAAGTCTGGAAGGAAGCGCACGATCTCGTCGCGTGTCGTAATCGAAAGCCGCGAAACGGTCGAAGAAGCGAGCGAGGCTCGCGTCGCAAAGTGGCCGACCAAACAAGCCGAGGAGTCCCCTGCCGCTAGTTTTATACCTTGTGGTAATACGCGTGCTTTTTAATCTCGTTTACGAGCGTAGTTACGGGTGCACAAACGTTGCTCCTCGTACCAATGACGTTTATTGCCTCGTGAATCTACGCTGAGCGATCGAGTAGGGCCACGATCGCGTAATTGCCGCAATTTTCATTCTCTAAGTGTATCCTTACCTTCGTCGCACCGCGCCATTTCTCGTTCGCGCGATGCCCTCGATTCGTCGTTCGAAAGGACCAAAGAAAGTAGAAGGATTAAACGCTCGTAGAGATCGATAACGATAAATTTAATTAACCTGTTAATCGAGAAATACAATTTTGTGAAACTCGTTTCGCACTGGGGCCTTTCTTTCACTGTGATAAGTGACGTCATCGCATCTCGAGTAATAAAAGAACGTTGTTTTTAACTTATCAATATTTTTTATTTCCACAACAAATTTGTGTTATTCAATATATTTATATAAATGAAGTATTTTCTATGTCGTCGTATGCAGTTAACAGGATAGACAATTGGAGGCACTTCCGAATGACGTTTTTAATATCGAACCGATCGATTTCCTACGACACCCGCCGCGTACGAATTTCCAACTTGCATCCTTCGACCTTCGATGATCCGAGTTTTTATTCGGAAAGGTTCGTAAAGCGTTCGACGACGACGTAGCTGGTTCGCGCACCCTAACAACGCGTCGATTCGAATCGAAACGATTTCCAGCGTCTGTCGAACAAGCCCGGAATATTGTCCGATTCCGCGAATTTAAGCGCGATACGAAGTGAAACGAACGGTTCAAAGCCCGGTGCGCGATATCATTATCGTAATTTAAACTACCCTCGATACACGTCGGCGCCATCACTCGTGGTCGATTCATCCATCGTTCGCCGTTCTACGCCTCGATTCTTCCTAATTGACGCTGGTACGCAATTGTTTCGAAGCGCGGCTCGTTCACGATTTTCGAACGATATTTCGAAAATTCCTAGCGATGCTAATAACGCGGCGTATCATCGTCGACTAGTTTTACCCCCTCCCATTGATCCGAGAGACGCAGTCATAAAGCGGCCTGCATCGCGAATTAATGCGTTTTCGTCGGCCGGACAAAATTCGATCCATTATCACACGGAGGATAACGCGGCGCGTTTCGTGCTCCAGAAATATCAGAAACGCCCCTCCGTTGGCCATCCACCCTCTCCTTCTCGCTTCCAGGCCTATCCTCCTCCTCCCTCCCCCCTACGCCATTCCCATTTTCCCGTCCAGCTTCTGTGTTATTCCCATCGAGTACTTCCATTAGCTGGAAATGTAATGTAGCCACGCGGAGCCCTACCGTGCGCGATGATGGCGGGATCACGCGGCAGGGAGAGGGCCTTCCAATGCAGACACCATCTTGATGACGATAACCGTGCGTGAAATGGGATCTCTCACGTCGAGAACGTAAATACGAGCGCGCGATAGAGGGCAGGGATTACTCGAATTCCTTTTATTCGGTACTCGCGTCGCAATTTTGTCGGCGAGGACCCTCGTGGGACTCGGGTTCGAACCCAACGCCGTCGCCTCTCGCTCCACGAGAAATGAAAACGAGTACGACCACCGTGGTGGCATAACATAGAAAAAAGGAGGGTAAAAAGCGTGGAAAGGAAGGAAGGAAGGAAGGAAGGAATAGGAAGGAGAAACGGTGGAAGAGAGCGACGAGCGTCATCGCGCGATCGTAAACCGCATTTGAATTCTTGAACCGAGCGATAAAACTCCTCCACGGGCAAAGGCAGTTACGGCCGGAACGTTCGAACGTGACGAAAGTTTCCGCGTAACTCGTGCCGAAATTGGTGGCTCATTGAAAGCCGATCGTCGGAATTGAAACTGCCTTGAATTCGCGTCACTCCGCGCGCCGCGTTCTTTCTCTTCGTAATT
The DNA here is from genome assembly GCA_025433975.1 of Liostenogaster flavolineata. NCBI lineage: Eukaryota > Metazoa > Arthropoda > Insecta > Hymenoptera > Vespidae > Liostenogaster > Liostenogaster flavolineata. The sequence continues at coordinate 2,249,323 of JAITYT010000528.1, forward strand.
TCGTTAGCTGTCGATTATTCCCGCGATTTTCGACCGTGCCGCGATTGGAAACGTTTCTGTTCCGCGAATGCGACTTCGATGGCGAAACTAGAACCGTAGAACCGATATTATCGCGCGTCCAATCGCTCTGTCCTATGCACAGGTCATTTTTTCCCCCTCATATTTTTTAGCACGAGAACGTACGAATGTTCTCAAAATTTCTCTTTCTTTTCCGTTTTTTCGTCGGTGGCTATATTTTTTTTTCTTGTGACGCTCGGTGCTCGAATTTCTTGCAACGAAGACGAACAAAGTACACGCTGCTTTTCGTAGTTTCGCGATACTTTTTATTATTCGGTTCTATACGTTAAAAACGTCTCTGTTCGCGAATGTCACTTCAATGATAACAACGATTCGCCTTCGTATTTCTTGCCACCGTCGACGAACGAAGGTCCGACGATTTCGTCGATTTTCTCGAAGCTGCGCTATCAGTAATCGCGACTTTCGTGCGGTCGCGTTATAAAAGAACGCCAACCGCGTAAATAAATTCGTCGTACGAGGGTAAGAAGCACGGATAGGGTCGAATCGTAGCGATAATGGCGCATAGGCTCCGTCGAACGAAGCGAAGGTACCGACGGCGACGCAGCAGGCACGCTTGAAATACGACGACCAACCGAAATATCCGGACGTAACGCGACGCGCTCGTTGAATCGAGGAGAATAGGAGATGGTTTTTTTTCGCATACGCGTGATTTTATCGTCTTTGCGAAGGGACGAACTTTCGAAGGGACGCGAGAGCTATTTTTAGTGCGTCCTTCTCCCGTGTGAGTCGCGTTAACCCTTTTCTAATGCCAGACGCAAACCTGTGAGAGAAATACCAGACGCATAGACTGCCGAGACGCGGTAAAAACCCATCGTTTCGTTTAAATAATTCTACCTTGGTATCTTTGACAACAATAACTATTTCTTGTGTCGTTTCGAAGTAGAAACAGAGTCACTAGACACCATTTTTTGTTTACTCAAGTGCTTTTTAATAACGAAAATAAAATGGATGAAGATGCGTACTTCAGAACTACTTTTTTCTTTCTTGAGAGCCTACGGTATTGACGTCGAAGCGGACGGATAAGAAGGATGAATAGCATTTGAATAACTGTTTCACGCTTTACCGCATCGACGGATTAATGGAAGTTTCTCGAGATCCCGCGAAAATAAGCGAAATTCCGATGGAGGAATTCTTCTTTTAAGGCAGAATCAGTCGATAGGACTCTGCTCTCCTCCTCCTCCTCTTTTTCTTCTTCTAGGGCAAACCGCGGTTACCTTCGAACTCTCTCCCTCCACTTCCCCTCATCAAAATCTCAACGTCTACCAGGAACGATAGGTAAATGGTAGACAGGCTCTCGAAAATGATGGATGTCTCCCTTTCCCCTTCCTCTTCTTCGTCCTTTCTTCTCTCCACCTTCTCGTTCGTTGGCGAATCGCTCGAGTTACCACGTTCCAAGGGGTTTCCCATCTCACCGAGGCTCGTGGAATTGATAGTTATTGATAGCCAGTCGACTAACCTGACTCCGGAGGCAACTTGATCGATGTCATGCACGGTAGCGCGTTCTAATTATGGTTAGGATACCCGCAATTACGTAGGATCACTCGGTGCCGTTCATCCCTCTTCGATCATTATCCTCGCAACGATGCTGTCCTCCTAGTCAAACTTATCCTGAAATAGGCGTCTCGCTTACCTCGAGCAACCGCAGACCCAATGGAGGCGCGTTAAACAATTCCGATATCGTACCGTGGAGATTTACCGTACCGTACCGTACGACAACTACGACCATGCTAGAATCGTCCAGTTACGAGAAAAAGGCACGCGTCCACTCGACGATACAAAGATCGTCAATAACGCCTGCTATCGTCGTTCCATCTTCCGTGGAAGTTCCGGGGTGAGGAGGAAGAGACGTCGAGCTCTCGTCCAGCGCTTCTTTCGAAAAGTGCTCCATCTAATCGAAACGAAACGTTTCCAACGAGAGTTCCTCGCGATCGCTTGGGCGTTAAAAGGGTCTCTCTCTCTCTCTCCCCTCTTTCCTTTTCCTGTCGCGTACGACGCTGAATCACGTCGAACGAGCTGAAAAGCGACGAGGTCGTCCGACGTGTCGCGCTGTTTGTTTCTTCGTTCCCTTTTTAATGGAATACAGGAGGAGCCGTGCTCGAGCATAAACCGCGCTCGTGCGTTGTTAAACATCGCGTCGAATCGACCGATTCTTTCGACTATCAAAAAGCGAATGGCATCGAGCAGGATGCTTGCCTCTGTCGAGCCGAAGAGGGGGTGTGACAGGGCTGACGGGTGGAAAGGGCGCGTCGCGCTTCACGATTCCGGCATAAAAATCCTACGTCGGTTAATGGAGCGTAAGCGATGGCTGCCTGGGAAAGAGGAACGCCTGCGACGACGATCGTTCGATTGTTCGTTCGAATTCGATAGGATTTTCTTATCGCGCCAACGAATATTTTCGTATCGACGTTTACAACGTCGATTTCAACGAAACGTCATTCCTCGCTCGAAAAAGTGCTTGCGTTGAGTGACGTCTCGCTACATAAATGTATTCGTGAAAAATCGAATCGATGTCCTCGATCCTTACGTTTAACTCGATTCTAATTGCATGCTGGTCGTGATCGAGTTGGAATTGCAACGAAGTTTTCACAATTTCGGTTAAAGTCTGGTCGTGACGTTCCTGTAATTTTTAGCCACGTGACTCGACGGATGACGGCTCATGATCGAACACCAGCCGTAAACCGAAGTCACTTGGTTAGTTCAGTCTTTTTCAACGAGCCGCCATTCAGCTGCAATTACATCAAAGTTTCCACAATTTAACTCGAGTGTCGTTGAAGTAGTCTTGCGATTTATAACCACGCGACTGACAGAATAATTGCTCCAGATTGAACATCCAACCGTAAACCGAAGTCACGTAGCAATTCTGTCTGGTTCAACGTACCATTATCGATCCACAACGACTTACGATTTACAACGATGTCTTCAGAATTTTAACTCTAGTGTCATCTAAATACTCCTGCAGTTCGTAACCGCTTGACTCGACGGAAGACGGCTGAAGATCGAACATCCAGCAGTAAATCGAAGTCACGTGGCGATTCCATCTCGTTCAACGTATCATTATCGATCTACGCTTACAACGAAGTCTTCAGAATTTTAACTCGAGTGTCATCGAAACACTTCTGCAGTTCGTAGCCACTCGACTCGACGGGCAACGGCTCAAGATCCAACTTCGATCCATAAATCGAAGTCACTTGGCTAGTTTCGTCTTTTCCAACGAACCGTCATTGAGTTAATCACGTCACTCGACGGATGACTGATCGAAATCGAACACCAATCCACGCATCGAAAACACCCGACGAGTAATCTCTTTCCTTTCACCCTTTGTTAACGCTTTTAGTACCAGCGGGCCGATCTATACCCCTGCGGTCCTTATGAGAGAACTGCCACGGGCCGGTGCATTATGGCGGGCCGATCGCCACAATTCTCAGCCTCGTTTGAAGGGCCCTACTTGTAATTTTGCCGTACAACATTACATTCCGTATTCCTTAAGTTTCAGAAGAATAAATAGTGAAATTGTCCTCCAGGAAATCGGTATTTTGTTCCTTATAAAGATATTTATATAAGCACGCATATCAAATCAACCCGTAGCATTCTTCGCATGTACTCCGTAAAATGCTTGGTACTAAAAGGGTTAATGACAGAGTCCAGCTTTTCGCTCTTAGGAAGCGCTCGTCGCGTCTAGGTGCACGAGATAGTGATGAAACGTTCGCGCGAGCGGATCCGAAAGCGAACTCGGACGAACTCCGAAGGATCGAGGGTCGACCGGTTCCGTGAGAAGTTCCAAGTTCCTCGAAGATGGTCGGCTAGCAGCGTGGGTCGAAGGTAGTCGCGGCAGAGTGTTTGCCGGCCAAATTACATCTGCATAATAGTAACGCGGTGGGCTATCGATCCGTGGGTAGCGTCCCTTCGTCGTCACGTCAGTGTCGCGTATCCCGCGCACGCAGACACGCGCTCACGCACGAGAATTAAATCACGTCGCGCGGTAGCGCATCGAAATGAGTATTCCCGTCAATTTGAGAAATACTCCATCATTGGGTTACTCGCCGACGAATAGATCGATCGTGCCTACCACAGCACGCATCTCTACGATACGTATTGGAAATTCATTCGAACCTCGACTCGGCTCAGTCCAACGAGGACACGCGGAAAAAATTGATGGACTCCAATAGCTAAATTCCTTCAAAGACTAGCGATCGAATTTTTCGATCTAATCGTCTTTGAGTTCGACCTAAAAGATCGATGACAGTTCCTCGATTTAAAATCGAACTCGCATTCCGGAAGCACCGAGAAGGTGGCGGTATCGATGGCGAGTTCACGAGCCGCGTATTTACCATCGTCTCCGCCTTTCGGCGTCCACGAACCGAGTCCAGCCGAAAATCGAGGACCGTGACTGCGCGGCACGCACGCTGCACGGTAATGGCCGGATCTATCGGCCGAAATTGATAGTTTAAGCTCAATTCTCGTCGGCCAGTAAACAGATTTTATTTTTCCCCGTAGCCGGAACAAACACAGTTATTTTTCTCCGCGCCCTGCAGTTAGCTTTGTGCCCGCGTACCGGCGAGCTTTAAAGCCGCTACCCTTGCCAGGGAAAAATGAAAGCCAGCCGATTCTGCGTGACGTGGCGGCGCCGGCAACAGTGCCAATGGCGGTAGTAGTGGTGGCAACAGCAGCAGCAGTAGCAGCCAGCCGGCACCACCACCACCACCACCATCGGCAGCACTAGCGCCAGTGGCAGCGCCTAGCGCGAAATGATTTTCATTCGGCGTAGGAGGAGCCGCTGGCCACCGTCATCGGACGGCCACATCAAAGGCAAACGGGCCAACGACCGGTCCAACTGGGGATTACGGTTTCGCACAGCAGCCGAGATCGCCATGGAAAATGTTGTCGGGGATGGGCGCGTGCTAATCTAATTATATGGCTCCGACGTTAATAAAGGACGGCTTGCCCCTCTGGTACGCTGGTTTGTTGGCCGCTGGCTGGTCCGAGCTGCCGATCGTTCATCACGCCACGATCGTTGTATTCGTCGGTGATTAGGCGTGACTCGACGACGAAACAACCGTACGCCTGCTAACGAACCGTGCTTCGTTGGCCACGTCACGTTTCCATTCAACCTAGCGCGTGTTCATCGCGACGCGCGTCACCTATAAGCGTTTCCCGGGGAGCACGTCGAAGATTCGCCTTCGTTGCGTCTCACTCGAGTTTCCCTAGGTTGGAACAGCGTCTTCGAACTTCCCCACCACCAGTTCTCTCCCCGCAGTCGAGTTAAATCGCCGTTAGCGCGACCAGACGCTCCAAACCCCGAGGAGAATTACGAGAAGCGAATCGTGAGCTCGAGGAACGAAAAGCCACTTTATCCTAGCGCGCTCGCGACGTTTCAAACGACCTACGTGCTCGCACCAACGTGTCCCTCCTGCTCGAGTTTGCTCTTCGTCGTTTTCCACCTACCTACGCTTTCAGCCGTCTCGATGATACGTTTCTTTGCGCGCTGATGGAGCGAAATTTTTGTCGTCTCTTGCCATTTTTTTCCCTTTACTTCTCTGCCGCCTCGGTTCTTCCGTTCCTTTCCTTCGCTGTGACGTCGACGCCAGGAGTTTCTTCTTAATAGTCGGTCGTTCCACGCTTTGCATGTAGAGGATATTTTTAGGGTGATTACGATCTTAGGCTTCTTCTTCTCGCTGATTTTCGATCCTCTTTCGCGAAGGTTACGAAGCACTCGAGAGTTCGAGGTGAATTTAGGTAGGAAGAGACGATGCGAAGCCCTAAAAATGTCATCTTTATTCGGAAACGAGTCCAGTACAGCATCGAGACTATCGTCGATGAGGGATCGAAGACCCAAGAGCGGAGAAATTTACAAGAAGATCGTTAGGTAGAAAGTGGCACGATTTTCAGCGAACGTCGTGGAACAAGGCAGACCGCTCTGGCTGGAGAAGCACTCGGAATTTAAATCGACTTTCGTTACGGATTGGATCGAGTGATTGGAAATGGACGACGTGGGTCAATTATAGCAAAGCCAAATTTAAAGTCGATCGATTCTCCTTCGAAGAATCACAGAGAAACGACGAGTTCGTAACGAGGTTGGAATTATCATCGAGTTGGAAGACCGCATCGAGAGTCGTCTCTTCTTCGACGACAATTACGTCGTGCATTTTCGTCAGCGAACGCCCATTTGTAGACATCTTCACGACCGCGTCCTCCTCCCCTCTCTCCTTGACAAAATGCGTCGCGTCTCCTCGAGAAGGTATGCCAATCGCGCACCTAACTTCCCCCCCGTTAATCCTACGCACGCCACCTCGGAGTTTATCGCCTCGAAGGAGGAAGACCATTTGTCGGAGGACATCCCTGTTGAGGAACGCGCGCTTCGAGCTCGACTCAGCCTCGTCCTTCCACCGGAAAGTTCGCGCTTAACGCGCAATTAGCCGGCCGCTTTGCTCCGCGGCGGAGCGCGCCATATTTTACGACGCCACGTCGTTGGATCGCGAAGCGAATCCCTCCTCGGCGGAGCTCCAGCCACTCGAGCTGAAATATCGCACCATCTATCGACGATCGCGCCGCGTAGCGTCCTTTCGAGTCGATGGACGCGTGCGTGCGCGCGTGCACGTCACCCCCGTTCGTCTCGTTGAACGATCGACGCGTCTTTCGTCCTCCCGCCTCGACTTATTCTCCAAATCCTCTTCAACCAGAAGCGTCTAGGTGCGCCAGACACGAGGTAATTCGTTCGAGGTCGCCTTTATCGAACTCAAAAGAAGACGGAACGCGAAGAAGTAAAAAAAGAAGAAAGGAGGAAAGATCCGTGTCGCGTCTCTTTCTAGAATCCGTCGGTTGAAAAGGAAAAAACGCGAAGACGTCATCGAAGCGAGGGAGAAGGGAATGTATTAGCTCGAATCGGTAAGAATCGTCACGCTCGTTACAATCGTTGGAAATGGCTTGGCCGTGTTCCGCCTCCCTCGTCTTTCCCTTCGCGTCCTTCTCCGGCCCCTTCCACCCTCGGACCACCCCTAACTCCCTTTCTCCTGTTTCCCTAACCTCGTCCAGGCTCGCCTTCTTCTGATTTATTTGATTTATCGCCGTTGCATTTGTATAATCCGTGCGCTTACCCGATGGCGGCTCGGAGTGGGGTATCGCTGGTTGAGCCAAGCAAAGGGTGGTAAACGGTTCGTCGGGTACGCAGTCGGCAAAAATTCTCCCGGTCCTTTGCATAACATGACAAATGGTAAACAAAGCGTAAAACACGCTTCTCCGAGCTGGCAAGAGTGTACTCTATTTGTCACTGTCCAACCAGGGAAATTCCGCGATCATTCCTCACGAGTTGTCGACGTTGGTCGGCCCGCCGCTGCGCGGAAAGGGGCGTAGGGCTGAAGGGAGGGCGGATAGGTACGACTGCTCGGCACTCGATCGACCACGGAGTAAGAGAGAGAGAGAGAGAGAGAGGAGAACAGAACAGAGACAGACAGGCTGACCATCGTTGAAAGACGCGTCTAAGCTAGCATCGAGTTACGACGAGGCTCTCGAATCGACTCGATGTTCGACGAAGGGCATCGGAGTACTTAGAGATCAAGATTCAACGATGAATTCGGTCGACTTTCACCCTTCATCGCGATCTTCCCTTTCGTTTCGAGCGAAGAATCATCATCTATCGACGCCGATACCATGGTAAGCGGCCTTCGGGCACCGAAGCTTCGACGTAAAGCGTGTAATTACTTTCTGGTCGGGCCGCGGTGCTCCTCGATGCTCATTCGCGATGTTATTACCGGTCGTCGCGAATCTAATCGCTCTTCCTCTTTCGTTATCGCTCTCGCTCACGAACGCAAGTCCGTAGGAGAAAGAAGGAACAAGTGGAATCGCGTGCGTGCGCGTGTGCGTAAAGACTGGACGAAGGGTACGCCGTAAAGCTCGAGTTAAGGCGAAGCTCGGCTGGTTGGTTGGCTGGCTAGCTGGCGGACTGGCAAGGCTCCTCGATAAAATCACCGTAATGGCTGCATTCGGAGGGGAGAATTACCGACGCTTCTGTTTCAGCAACGTCGGAGAACTTCGAGCCTAATGCACGGAAGTACGCTTCCAAGAGAAACGACGACGATGACCATTACGTCGTTACGTCGAGTCCCCTCCGCACCTTCTTCGATATCGGGCGAATGATCGCGAAAACTTAGGCGCGATTATTCGCGGAAACGAGATTCCTCGCGGGTCGAGAGCGGTGATAATACGGAATCGAGAATAGCTTTCTAATGTTTGCTCTTATTAATTTTGATATCGAGCTAGAAAATTTCTAATGATCGAAATTACGAATTCCTTTTTTCTTCTGTCCTTTTTTCCTGTCTTTTTAACCTTTCCTTTCTTTCCACTTGGTCACTTGTACAAACAAATGCTCGCACTTTAAACAAAACGGTATCTCTCCTCTCTCTCTCACTCTTCTTGTATATCACAATACGCTGATCCTTGAGTTTTCGAGTGAATGGACAGTTCCGCGAAACTCCTCTTCCAATCGATTCCACGAGAAATCGCTCCGAAATTCCTCGAAATTACGACGGTGGTACGGAGTTGTCCGAACGTAATCGTCCTTTGTGTTTTCCACGAATCGTCCCTCCTTTCGGATCTCGTCGTGGTGACGCACGTCGACGACTCTATGGTAAATATGCGACCGAGAGGTCGTCGAGTATGTTCGCTGGTGGCGACGCTACAGACGAGATACCAAGGACACGAGAGAAGCCGAGGATGCACGAAGAACGACGCGAATTCCTCGGACAGCGGGCGGAAAAGCAATCGCGAAGTAATTTGGCGATGGACTCGATTAATTTCGGCGTACAATAATAGGTAGGAGGCCGCGTTGCTATCTCGGCCGGCGCAGACGATGGCCATTCATGCTAATCCCCGAGCGAAAGACCATCCCCTCCTCCCTGTCTCCCTCTTTCATCGTTCGCTCTCCGCCATCGTCGTCGTCGTTGTCGTCGTCGATCGCTTCGTCGTCGCCTTCCCTACCACCCCCGTCGACCACCCTCGGCCACCCAGGACTCCTTCCACCTTCGACTTCTACTTCGTATCAACCGTTAGAGCCCACCGACGCCAGACTATCGATCGATCCTCCTTCGAAGGGAAGAGTAAGAGGCTCGAGCTCGGCTCCGTGTTAGGACTATCCCGCACCCGTGGGAAGCGTTATATTCCCTCTCGCTTTTCAAAATTCATGCGGAACGACGCTGGGGCCTCGACTCGATAAACTTGCGAAGTAATTCGACGAGAGTCGGTAGGCCTTTTCGATTTCCGTGGCTACGATTGATCGATTACCTCCGAACGTGAGCGCGTCCTACTGGTTCGGCGGGTTCCTTCGTCGGTGGCGTGTCGGTCTCGTCCTCGAGGCTCCATCGCAATTTCATTGGTCTCGTTGTTTCGCCCGTATCGCGCCGCGATGCCCCGACTCGCACCCGGTACGCGTATCGCGTTCCTACCGACAAGGACGAATCGCGCTCGTTTCTAAGCGGTTAAATTAGATCACCGGGAGAAAAGGCGAAAGGCGATAAGCTTCGAGCGCCTCCGATCGATCTCGAACGCGTCCGACCATCCTCGGTCGTTGTTAATTCGAGGAGCGAGCAACGCGCGACTCGAAAAACACCCTGCGAGCTCGCCTTAAAATCATCGTAACGGACACCGCTATTATTTTGCGCGCGATCGCATGCTAACTGCGTCCGTGTCGGAAGTGCATGCAAGAAAGCTCTACGTGATCGCGGCCACGGTATAAGGGCGCCCGCCCGTAGATAGGGCTAACTACTTCATTCGCGATAGCGGATGATCGGCGCTGTCGGTCGTCCGTTCGTTTGTTAAAATCAGCCAGGATATCTCGATGTCGTTGTCGAAGCCATCGATTGGTTTCGCTGTGCGACGGTCCGGATATCCGGTCGCGTAGCGACTCGGCGCCATCTCCCAGTAATACCTAACGTTTTAGACAATATTTCTGATCCTGGCAGACCAAGCCCTTCGCACGTGGGCTAAAGACGAAGGCCGGAAGTCGAAGTTCTTGGCTATCTTGACCTGGACATGCGAAAAAAGGGCAGGCCGAGTGCTTCTAACCCACCATTTTTGTGTAACGTTTCTTTATATATTCGCGTTCTAACCTTTGAACGATACACCTCGCTTCTAACCTCCGTCTGGCATACTTTGTTACAGCCAGCGCCTAATTCAAGTTTGTATCGAAAGTGTAATCGAAGGTAGCGAAGCAGGAAGTATCTTGGTGATATCCTATTCAATCGCACCCTTTCTCTATCGAGGGAACGCGCTCCGATTCTTACAACGTGCGACGAGTCAACGATCGCGATAACGACGGTTTCCCATCGGCTGGTGGTTCGCAGTTGCGTAGGTGAACGTCTTGGCTGCTCTCCCCGGGGCGAATTCGCTCGGTTGCCTTGTCCGTTTCTTTCGAAGGACGTTACTCCGGAAACGGTACTCCCGAGCCCAAGAACCTTCAACACTTCGCAGTTAAATCTGCCATAACCTTCCGATTCCGATGTTCCACGGCAGCTGTACCGTAACTTCGCCGCAACTACGGAGTTACTAGGGCATCGCGGGGCATAGAAAGCCACTAACGACTGAAGTTCCATAGTCGTAACCACGCTCGGGTATGTCTTATAAGTTAGCAGCGAATGTTTGATCTTACCTCGCGTTTCAACGTACACCCAAGCTCGACCGGAGGTGCCAATGCGCTCGTTACAACCTCGTCTCCATTTAATAGCGATACGAAATGATCCCGAGTGAAAATCGAAGAACGTCGAACGAACGATTCGCCGACGTGTCGCGGCATTGGCTGGACTCAGGGAAGAGAAAAGCGATTTCTAGAATTCTCCAGACCAGGAATGAAACTTCGATTTTAGTCAAAGAGCTAGGACTCTCTTTGCCGACCCATAGCGGAGCTTCCACTTTCCGAAGCTGACAGGGCAACGCCGTGTCCGCAATTTCTCGTCGTTACACCAGCGGGGAATTGAGGAGGCACTCGCTCGCGCTCGACGTCGAGCGTTTACTCGCTCATTTCCGAACCGACCTTAGCGTGTTTTCGGCTTTTCACGCGTTACGAACACCAGCCGTCGGACCAAGCCGCGCTGATCTTTCCTTCTCTGCTCGCTGCTCCTTGTCGGAGTCCGTATCGATCGGCAACGAACGATCATGATCGAAGTCGCTTCGATCCTTGGAGTTGAAATGTGAGGAACGGTGACGTATCGAGTGATACTAAGAGACGAGGAAGGGAAGAAGAGGGCACGGTTACGCCTAGCATAAAAGAGCGAAGTAAGAAGCGAGTAGATTGGCAAAGAAGATGAGGATAACCCGACCTATCAGAAAATGATGAGTATGGGCAGATTCTTGGCACGGCCTCCGCGTTCGGGAGATACTATTTTACGATCTCTAGCGCGTAAAACTCTTCTTCGAATTTCGAGTACTCCGACTGATGCAATTTCGAAATATCGCGGGAATTTCGATCGCGTCGACCTTGTCGTCGATGCTCCCTCGAACTAGCTCGATCGAAAGGCGCGGATCGATGTTGACGATCCGCCCGCTCGAGTCCGCTACTCCCGATAACTCCGGGATTCCTCCCGATCTTGATCGAGTGCCGCATCGATTAATATCGCGTCGACTCCGGGCTCCTACGAAAAGGTTTGGAAATCTCTTTGTGGTGGGGCTGATGCACGAGGTGGAGAGGGAGAGGAGAGAGGAGCCGAGAGGAAGTCAGATAGGAAAGCCGAGGAGAATGGGAGGAAGACGAAGCGAAGATCAGGATCGGAACCGGCGGATGGAGGTGGCGGAGGCGGTGGGTACGGGCAGGTTCTTGGCACGGCCTCTCCTTCCGGGGTAAGGGTAAGGGTACAGCCGCCATCCATTACGGGCGGCGCATGACACCTCGGGAGATATATCGACTCACCGCATCCTCGAATTGAATCGAATGCCGCCGGCAAAAACACCAATGAGCAAAATAGAACATTGTGATCGATGCTTCTTCCGCCGAAATTTATCGACGAATGAGTTACGGGCCCGCACACGCGCGCAACGTCGATACGTCCGCAACGTGCGCGCGCGGTACACGCGAGCGACGAACCCGTCGAAACGAACCTCTTCCGTCGTTCGGTTCTTCGCGAAGATCGAGGCGCTGAGTCGTCCAGCGAAACGGCGTATCGATCATCGCTTAGGCGTTCACGCGCTGACGAATGCGAGGGATGTTTTTCTTCGTCCAGCAGCTACGTTTGGTTTCTAAACTTCAACCGTTTTTTGTCAAGAAATTAGCAACTTTGTTCATACATTTCTTACTGATTTGCCTTAGCGAGAAAATGCACGTTTGTAGATCTATACGTGATTAATGAAAATTGAGAATGCCCATTAGCTTTGCCACTCCTGTTTGTTACGCCGAATACCTACAGAAATAAATATAAAACGTTCCGAACAAAAAACAATTCTATTACTCATCATTTTCTATTTCCCATTTTTCGTTAACGTAAAAGATTCGAAGTTATCAGATGCACACATTAGACCACGACTGAAGCGATCACCGTCCGTCCCCCGTCTTGCCAAGCCACTCCAACGACTCTAGCCACGCGAGTTACGCAACGACAATTGCGTCACGCAACGTCCCAACTCCAATCCCAATAACAAGGCGGAAGATTTTATCGCGAAGCAAGAACCGTTGTAACGAGAGACTTTAGACAACATCGGTAACTTCGAAGAACTACGTTAATCTCACGCGTGACTTTTCATTCCGAGAACGAGGATGGAAAGAACACGGCGAAGGAGAACGGAGGATCGACCATGCTCGAGATCATCCATCGGCTTAGCGCGATCGCGGGGCCGCGTAGTGGCGCGTACACTTTACGCCCGATAGCGGTGGCCTACGCCGGATCGTGTCTTTCTCTTCGCTAGGGTCCACTCACTCCCCGAGGTAGCTCCGCTGCCTTCCGGAAAGCCTCTTCCACGGTGCGCACAAGTGGCGGTAGCTCTGCCGGCGTAATATTCGGATTAGCCGGAACTAACGTACAAACAGAAGTTTCACTTTCAAACAGCAGGGCGCAGTCGAGCGGTCGTGATGCGGTGTGGGGTTGTTGTCGGAAAGCCGTATTAGCAGCCTTACGCGAGTGTAAACATCGCATAAATCCGCCATGCAGCCGCCGTCGCCGCCATTTCCCCGCGTTCTGTTCCAACGGAGGAATTGTAAATACCTCCTTCGACTTTCCGCGTTACCACGATACCATTAACAAAAGAGAGACGATCCGGCTTTTCTCTCTGGCAACTCGAGTACGAGCTGCTTTCTCTTTCGTGCTTTCGCGCTAGCTGATGCGCGCCTGCCGTGAAATTCGTATCGATGGGTGTGGGGTTTTCTCGGGAGGAAACCTTGGAGTATCTTCGAACGTCCTTTCCGCTTTATCGTCGAGCGTGTGGACAAGATTGGACGTCCACGCCACGTGAAGAATAATCAGCGTGTCTGGTGTAGCCTTCGGACGTTCGGGCTGCTAGGCAAATTGAAAATTAAACTGTCTTATCTGGCGTCTTCCGTGTTCCTTCCTGTTCCATCGTGGCACCCGTATTCGCGCCTGCCTTTCCGCGCCTCCAAATAACCATTTCCAGGTAGTGAATAGTTAATTTCCTAAAGTTTCAGCTTGGCCGCCTGAATGCCGCATTGATTGGTACTCCAATCAGCTAGGGGTGAGCACGGGTGGGCGGTAAAGGAGGTCGTTCACGATGGCCTAGGATGGTAGCGGAGGCGATGAAGGTGGCGGAGGCGGAGGTGGAGGCGATGAAGGGAGTGAAGGATGCAGCTCGCTCCGGTGTTGAACCTTCGGGGCACTGAAGAACGATCGGCCGGGAGCAGAGGAGAGAGGGAGAGAGAAAGAGAGAGAGGAAGAGAGGAAGGGCGAAATTGAGTCTCCTAGAGGTGATTATCATTCGAAGTGGATCGACCGGGAGCGATGTGCTCATCCCCTCGAATCTTGCGCTCACTTTTTTCTCCCGCGACGATCGCCCGGCAAGATTGCTTTCATAAAATTCATTTTAAACAGAACTATTCGTAATTACGTGTACGTGGTCACCTCGATTGGAGAGGATTTGGAAATGGAAAGGCGACGTAAAGCCGAGAGAAGGAGAGAAGAAGCATTATAGAAGAAGTAGAAAGCGTCGAGACGATCGGACATGTTCGCGTAGCGGTGTGAAACTTCTGGCGCATCGACGCAGCACGATCGAACCCTCAAACCCTAGGATCGAAAATCCATTCATCACCGAGTCCCGTCGGATCTCCGGAGACATTGAAATAAGATCTAAGAAGGAATAGACGCCTGCCTCGGCTAAAGATGTCCTCAATCCGACGGCAGTCCCACTAAATCTTACCCAAGCCGTCCGAAGAGGCTTTGAATTGAGGAAGGTGAGTGGCCGGATCGGGAACGCCGCCCTCCGCAGGATCGCCTTGGGAATCTTGACCGACGATCTTCGCGACGATCTTTCGCCGGAAGTGATCCTCGCGCCGAGAGAAGAAACGGCCGGGTCGATGCCGCGCTAGGCTAGGCGAGGTGGCGAGGGATTTGGAGTGGAGCGAGGGGCCGGCCGGGCGCTCCAGGCCACGGAATATGACCGAATACAGGGTGGGCGGAAGGGACGAAGGCGGAAAGGAGCGGGAGGCGCCGGGACAGGCTCGAGGAGGGAAATCCATCCAAAGCTTTCCAAGAATGTTGGAGCGATAAACTCCTGTCGGAGCTCGGCGGTATCTCTTGCCGGCAGTAGCAGCTCCAGGAGGCGCAGGGCATCGCGCCAAACCAGTTTTAAATGCGCTCTTAAATTTCACCAACTTGCGACGAGCCGTAAACCATCTCGGCGGCTCTACCGGGTTAGGCTGCTGCTCTTGTCGTATTTGGCTGGGCGAAGTACCCGCAGAGTTCCTGCGATAGGATCTGCCGGCGAATCCTTCGTCCGTCTCCCGACCGCCACCCATCGTCCTGCGGATTACGTACCACCCTAATCCGGATGCCAGATTCGATCCTTTTCTCCCCCATCCCCGCCCAACTCGCTCTTTTTGTCCGTCTCTCTTGTCTCGTCGCTTCACGCGTCTCCCTCCAACTCCTCCTCCTCCTCTTCCTCCTCCTCCTCCTCCTCCTCCTTCTTCATCTTCTTCTTCTCGTCGCTCTTACGAGTTTCTTCGTTTCTCGTCGGTGCGTCCTGAACGCGTTTCGGGACGCCTCTACCTCGCGGAATCAGCATCGACTTGGTTTACGACGGAGCGTGCCCTTTCTCCTCGAATCTCGCGCCGAACTAGATTCGGGAGTACGATATTACGGATTTTAGTACGACTTTCCGAGATTAGTCGGGATACGTCGCGATCGGATGTAAGATACAGGAATGGCGAACTTTAGCGTGCTCCAAGTCTCGACATGGCTTCGTGCGCGTACTGGTATCGAAATGTGAAAATACTAATTAGGTAAACGGAGTCTACAACCGCAAAACTACCGGAGAAATTACTCTTAATTAACCACACCTCGAGGGCAAAATCCTTTCTCCGGCGGTTCTCCGTTGTATCGTGGAATGCTTCGCGAACGCACTACAATCTTGCAAAATATTTTCTTTCGCAGAAATAAGCGCGAAGGTAAAATTTATGCAGTTGACGAAGAGGCGAAATAAACAACGGATGAGCGAAGCGAATGACGCGTTTACATCATCGAACGTTCGAAACACATTCCACAAAAAATCATTCCGAACAACGTTTTCATTATCCATAGGACCCACTTGCAAGGTAATCGTTACAAAATCCTCGAAAGCGAAGACGTGACACTTTCGAACTTCGCCGAGCGAAGAGATCTCCATAGTCCGGGATCTCGTTCTGGGCACGGTGCGTGGCTGTGCCATCGTTGTAATTGAATGCCACGAAATAAAGGCGAAGGAGAGCCACGGCGAGGCGCCGGTACGCTCGATCGTACGGATTAAGTCGTCTTATCGCGGCTAGATAAGAGAGGAGCCGAGAAAAGGAGAGGCGAATAGATTTAACAAGGAGGAGAATCTCGATTCATCGCGAGCGCGCGAAGACTCCACCGGTTATGAACGCGGCGTAATGAAATCCCCTACCGTAAGTGGAGGGATGGCGAGCGAGGGACGAGCAAGTACGTGCAGGCGGTCGTGGCACGGTATGGGTCCCGTATGAGAATGCGGTGTACATCTTAATGCCGCAGGCCCATAACAATAACCACCACGAAACGGGCGAGTAGCCTCGCCGGCAATAACACTGTCTGGCTTCTCCGTGCAACACCAGGCATCGCAGCGCGGCGACCCTCGTGGATATCTCGAAGCAATTACCGACTAAGAGACTGGGGCCTCGTTAAGGTAATAGTGTCCATTATCTCCGACTATAAGGGAAGACGCAAACCAGAATCCGTGACGCAAAGAACCCACGGAATCGATGGTCCGGATGACGCCGACTGTTTCCATTGGACTCGAGTGCCGTCTTCTTAGACGCGATCGTCTTTAGCAGCGATTGTCGGAGTGTTCGGGGTGAAGTGGGATGACGTCGGTTTGTTGGTCGTCGACGACGCCCCTATTTTACGATTATGCGTCGTCGGTGCTTCGTTAAGGTCGACAAGTTTGCCACTTTGCAAGATTACCGACGATACGAGGTAGCGTTTCATCGATGAGGAACAACTTTGGTCTTCAACGAACGGTCATCCGGGATCGTGTTAAGTGTTGCTCGCCTCGTATACCGATCCTCGTTCGAGGTCTTAGTTTCGATGGAGTTATTACGTGAGAACATCGCGTTGTCCTAAATCCAATCGCTAGGATCAAGGCGATAATGGTTCTCACAATGAGGCTTTCCAGTAATCGATCACTGTGCTGGTCGTGTTAATTTCGATGGACTTTGAAATCAATCCGTAGAACGTAGTTCGTTTGAGAACGACGAGTTCCCTACGATCGAAACGAACGTCTTCGTATTATTACGCGCGCTCCGGTCACCAATTTTCGCTAGTCGAGTTAATTTCGATGGACTTTCAGGCGATCGACGCGGTCCCTTTCGTCGTTACTTTCGGCGCGCGGTCGATCGGCCAAGTCGACACCTTGCTACTGGAGGCGGGGAACGTTTACACGATGTCACGGTGTCGCGTACTACGCTCGTGGCGATCGTTTACATATTATCATAATCGCGATCGAGCGGAATTCAATGAGGTGGATCGGGTCCTAGATTCCGTTAATGGCACGAACTGCAGCGCCGTTTAGCCTCGGGCGATAGTAATGGCCTCGCATCGAGCTGCGGTTTGGGTTCGGACGCGCCGTAGCATTCCGACCGACGTCACCATCCTCGTCCTCCTCGTTGCTCTTCTTCTCGTCTTCGTCGTCTTCGTCTTCGTCTTCGTCTTCGCCTTCGTCGTCGTCGCATTTTACGAGGCAATCAAGCAACTAATGCTGAATAGATTACGCGAGACGTTTAGGGGCGAAGAAGCGCCGTCGGCGAGAACGGTGGAGGGCTCCGCGACTCAGAAGAGATCTTACCGCCACCACCGTGCCACCGCTTTAATCCCGACTGCTTCTTCCTCGAGCAAGACGGATACACCAATTTCGGAGGTTCCCGACGTTCGAGAAAACTTGTACCGTGATCATCCCTCATCTACGTACGAACCTACGAGTACATTTATCCGCGACATTTGCGATTGTATTAATCGATAAAACGTATTTTTATATTCCAGTATTTCCTTCGATCTCGCGGTTCGGTTTGGTCGTTTTCACGAATAAAATTCATTAAAATATTGAACGCGTAAAAGCAGAATATTGTATTAAAAATTCTTCGGTCGATCGACCGCACGCACGAATATTCGCGTTTATTTAATCTCGTCGAGGCGTTCCATGTTTAACGAGGCCGATAACCACCGTAAAAGATCAAAGATCGAAAGGGCTCGACGCTATCGTAACGGCTCTTCCTTTCGTGCTTTTGTCAGGGAGAAAACCGATATCCTCTCTCTCTCTCTCT